>NJRQ01000209.1:296023-306088 GCA_003063805.1 Aphaenogaster ashmeadi | reverse complement strand
TATCTCTTGCCTAAAAATATAAGTTGAAAGACTTATATCGCAATGCACTGCATATAATTATTGCGATTTTAATGATTATTCATGAACAAATGCAAAGTCAAAAATGCAAAATTGTTATTTCAAAGCGAATGTCTTAATAAAATATTGATTATATATGTAATAAATTAAAATTAATATTTATATACAATCTCACTTTTAATATCCTATCTTTTGTATGTTTTCAAATATCGCTTCTCTCAAGTGTGGAAAGGAGCGAGAGGAGAGAGAGAGAGAAAATGTATAATATATAAAAAAATATAGAAATATGTTTATTAAATTGTCAAAATACCATTCTACGAATTTATCTGGATTTTACAACTGAAATGATTGCGCAGTAATTTAGCTGCTAATTAACGACATATTCGCGTCCCGCATCTCTACCAGCAATATGACGGCCGGATTTCACGTTTATTTGTTTATTTAATACGAATACGAGCTGCTGGCGGCATAATTCGATCATCACTTCCGCTTGCAATGCATGTAAACAATTATCGAGTTACCACCGATTGCGTTGTCTCAAAAACAAATTAATCCAATTTTGTAACTAAAATTATTTTTTGTTAAGATTGTCTTTAATTAAAATAATTTTTATGTTAAATAAAAATATATTTTATGAAAATATGCGTACATATATATCGTTACGCTAATCTCTCTCTCTCCGCATTAATTATAATTTTATATCAAATTTGTCTTGATTTAGAATTTAATTTTTTGAGAACAGCAAAATTCTTTTACAGTTTCTTAATGAAAAAATAATTAATATTTAAACTTAGTTAAACACGAAATTGCAGTCACTTATCGAATAGCGGAATTTGAAATATTTGTTTAATATCGCAATTAATTGCAATATCAGTGTTTTGAGACTCATAATTAGATTTTACATGCTAAAATGTTATTTCAATCTAAATATATTTTAGTTTTGGAAATATCAACATATAATATGAAGTCACAACAATAATTGTTAATCTTTAAATAAAACTGTAAAAAATATAGAATAAAAAAATTCAAATAATATGTAATTTATTTATTTTATTTATTGTAATATTTTAATAATTTTTGTGCAATTAATTTGATAATAATTATTGTCTGATTGACAATGATAAGAACAAAAGTCCGTAACGTACATACATATAGTGAAAACTTTCGAAAGGGGGCGTATCGCAAGCACAGTTTAATATTTGAGCTTTGTCGGTTGCACTTTGAAGCAGTGCGGCGATGCGCGATGTAACGGCACTAATTAATTCGATAAAATGATGTCATAACGCAAATTAGGACGTTCCACAGGACGGCTGTTTATGCACATTATCGATTGTGTATGCAGTCTGTATCGCAGATATATGTTGTATGCGTTACAGATATTAAGATAAAATAATTCTTTCTTTTATTTTGCAAGATTCAGTTTCTCATTTTTCGCATTTTACGTTCTTAAAATGTATTGTTCTTAATAT
This sequence comes from Aphaenogaster ashmeadi, assembly GCA_003063805.1. Classification (NCBI taxonomy): domain Eukaryota; kingdom Metazoa; phylum Arthropoda; class Insecta; order Hymenoptera; family Formicidae; genus Aphaenogaster; species Aphaenogaster ashmeadi. Next base: position 304,601 of record NJRQ01000209.1, on the reverse strand, counting down.
TCTAACATTTAAGATGGGCAGGCGACAACGTGATCAGAGTTCAGCTCTTATCCGTAAGTGGCGTGTTTCGTAGAAGAAACGACGAGGGTGCGCGTGTACCTTCTTCCGCTCTGTATGAACTCTTCAACGCACAACGTGTTAACTACAAAGAAGATTATATATAATAAAGTTTCGTTCGTTTACAATAATTCGTTCACCACTGCTTATAATCCGCTCCTGAATAACCACGGATTCGAACAACAGATTTACCTCGGAACATATCTTATGATATTAGATTTAGAATTTATAAAAATATTTGCAATCTTACAAGACATTAATAAACGTCGCTAAAATTTTAAACTTTGTGTTAATACGTTGTCGGTACTCGTATTCAGCGGAGAGAATACTATTCGAATACCGTTAGATTCAATTGATTCTATTGTGTAAAATATATAACAGAAAATAGAAGTAACTTTCTCGTTCTCCAAGTTCGTAAGATGAATATAGAGCATTATTTCTTCGTAGAAAAACGCACTAAAAGCACGAAAAGTTACCTCGTACAAGTGATTTGTTTCGTTCGCACCATTTTCCTTTGACACAAAGGAATTCACCTCCTTTTGCAAGGAAGAAAAGCGAAGGAATGTTTATTACTCTTGAAAGTTGTCGACGAATTGTCACACGTGAGAGACTCAATCTGCGCGTTAGTTCTTTGCGAGAAACGAATCACGAGAGCCCGAATTGCATCGTTACTCATTATGGCTTAATAAAAATGTTCTTTCTCCTCCTTATAAAGAAACCTATACTTGGTTCATGACAATAGAATTCTTAAATAATAAAAAAGGAAACGCGCTTTTTCAGCTTGACGGGATTTCTTGTAGGACAATCGCAAAAGTTTAAACAGATGAGATCCTCTTTCACGAGAACTTGTATTGGAGAGAAATCGTAATAAGAAATACGAAATCAATGGACGAAGTCTGCGAAGCTAGGGATTATCAAAATTCACATTTCACTGAGTTAAACTTTATAAGAAAAAAATATTAGTATTTTAAGTTATAGTAGAAGTAACAGAAATATAATAGGGAAATATAAAATAGAATATATATAAGGATATAGATTTATATATATACTAGAACATTACAAAGCGCGTGCTATTAATTCTCGAATATTATATATTTTAAATGATATGATTAATAACATAATTTATTTAATGAGAAAGAAACTGTTAGAATTCACATTGATTTAACAATTGCAAACGACACATATGAAACAAGCCGAGACACGGTAACACAATAGCCAATCAGCATCGTGGAAAAAAGGCTTCAACGCTTCGATATATTTGAGTTTTTGATAACATGTCTTTTTTAAAAGGGGATAGTATCTATATATATTGATTTATATATGTAGATAAATAAAAATATAAAATATACATATTATCATAAAAATATTCTATAATATGGAAAGATATGAGGAGATTAATTTTCGCAAAACTTTCTATTTTTAAATTATTTGTAATATATATTATATATATGTATGTATGTATGTACGTATGTACATCACATTCTATTTTGGCATTTGTAAGTATAAAATGTAATATGTACATTCGTAAAGTTTTCTGTAATATTGAGGCAAGAAAAATTTTTCTTGTGAGGACAAGAGAAGACTACTTGCCAATATAAATTGGCAGATCGATGTAATTCTACCTGCAGGCATTTTGCCAGGACAGAGCAGAATATACTACAGATAATCTGGTGAAGATAAACAGAAGTCTATTATAACTTCCAAATGCTGCAGGATAATAAACTTATTTCCATCCTGTGCAGGAATAGCGAATTAACGACCGACTAATTCTCATGATATAACGATGTTTAAAATAAGATTGCCTTTCAAGGAAAGCAAGTCTTTAGTGTTGTCAAATAAATTCGCGACGCCTTGGAAGACTCGAGCGAGTTTCTCATTAATAAGAAAAATGTAGTCATCAAGACATCTGGATGGAAGAAGATGCAATTAAAGTATTAAGAAAAAATATTTTTTGTGCTTTTGTGATCCCTAAAAGGATAGCTATTGTATCGATAACAATTTTTCTTCCATAGCTAAGAAAGCTGCTAAAGTATGCCAAACTTTATTCAATGATTATACACACACATACACAATCTTATATCGACATTCCGTATTCGCACACCAAAGTTCGCCTTAATAAGCAACACGCCATTCACTGTTCGCTCTGGAAAGGACAGCAAAAAGCGCATCCACACTCCATCCGTTCCATAGATATTTTCATAATAAATAGAAGGCTGCGAATGATAAAGTTTCGAGGCCATAGTTAAGACAAAATTTCCAGAATAGACACGCCAGCTACAAGATGAAATAACGTTATCCGAAATAATTTATCAGTTTGCTATAAATACTCTTATGATTTTCCAAAATTATTTTCAAAAATAAAAAATATAAGATATAAAAAATTGATTGCAGTAATGAAAGCCGAAAAGAGTATAAAAATTTTTTCTAAAAGTAAAAGCTAAAAAATAGAAAAATATTTTCTTCGTAAATGCTGTTTGTACGGTAAATATTTGGTATTATTAAAAAGTGTTAAGGTCTACTGCGTCAGTTTTCATTTACGAATTTTTTCGTGAAATTGAAATTGATTTTTCTTTAACAAAGTTACAAGACTGCCTGCAGTTTTTGAGTTGCAAGTTGAAAGTCAAGCTTCATGGATGTGAAAAAAAACAATAAAAAATGTTATTCTTACTTATTTTAAATAACGATAATTCATTTAATAATTAAATATTCTCGACCGTTTTAAATAATGAAAATCCGAATTTTCTTAATCTTGACATTAATTTAAAATTTTGCTTTTAACATTATTAAAAGAAAGATGTTAAATGTCATGTATAAAATAAGTTGAGGAATTTTTTACCTATTTTAAAAAAAGTTAGTAGCAATATGGTCAAAGAATCGGTAAATGAAAAGAAGTATATATCCGGAACAACCTGTACACAAGCTTTCATTCTCAATACACCTAATTCTTGAGTTTATCATTGAAGAGAGCTCTTAATTGGTGCACAAGCTTCTCGTTCATTGAGGGGAAAAAATATAGAGAGAGAAAAGCGGAAGTTGCACAACGAAGAGATGCCGACGGATCGATGAAAATGAGTCACCCGGTGTGGTGTCCCGGCGGGTCTACATAGGTAAATAGGTTAGCGCCATTGAGCGTGCGCCCTTAAGGCCGCTTCTTCCTTACGGACCGCTTACTGAATCGATAGAGAGAGGAGAAAGCGCGCGAGATGTCCCTATGCGAGAATAGAAAATCCTTCGTGGCTCGTACACGCGGTGGAATGATTCTATCAGCTACAATTTTCAACTTCTACACACAGCTTTCTACAGTGCGCACATAGAGTGTTCTCCATTGTCAATTTCTCTGGACGAAAGTAATACAAACTTATCGAGAAAATTAATAGCCTGTAAAATAGAAGCAGAAATAAGAAATAATCGTAAAATTAATTGCGCAAATAAAATATTAATCGTTAATTCAAAAATCGACAATACAATGAAAACAGAGATGTTTATAAAACTCGAAAAAGATTCAATAATTGTGGAATCAAGGCATTTTCTCAATTCTTTTTTTAAATCATCAAGCCTTTTTTTCTATTTTTATAAATAACATTTATCAAATCGGTTAATAATGGATTAATAATAATTTTATTAATAATTAATAATAAATATAAAATATATATGAGTCTTAAAACAAAGTTTTGTTCACATGATAAACGTGTAGCATTAGACTTTCCATTTCTTTATCTTGGTCAAGATAGATTTTTAGCACTTGTTATGAGTGATTTTGAGGGAAATTCCTAAGGCAAGACCCTTTTGTTAAGCGCATTTCCAGCCCATGAAAATTTTCGATAATTCTTCTAAAAATATCATAAAGAACGCAGAATTCTCCAGGAGGGGAAATTTCTCGTAAACATGGAACTTACGAGCGACAGCTACCCTTTTGGTATTTAATAGCGCAGGTGCATGAGAGGCGAAGGGGAAATAGAAAAGTGCGCGAGAAAACAAGAACGGCTAAATTGATGAGAAAATAATAAGAGCGAAAACCAACACCGTCTTTCTGTGCATTCCGCGTGAATTTTCTATACCTCGACTGCTTCCCCGGTTGCACCATCGCCTTAAATCGAATCTGCAGTTATAATTGCAGCTGCAACCGCAACGCGCTAGGCAAAGGTCACAGTAATGTTTAAGAAGGATTTCGCGGATATTTCTGCGGATTTTTTAAATCCGCATTGAGGACTTGTCCAATATAATACTATATTTTTCATTAGTACAATTAATAAAATACGCTAATTTAAATTCTAAGACGATAAAAATTTCGTCAAATATTTTAGAATCATTTTGCAATGACATGATAAATTGTCTATCAATTGATAATCCCTATTATTTATTACATTATTATATTATAATTATTAACGTTCACTTTAATATTCTCTCTTATTTTCTTATGATATTTTCTTAATGATTTTTTACTACTTATTTAGTTTGAAATTATGTTGATATGTTCGAATATTTTCTTGTTAAAGTCAAGTATTGAAATTTTGTTTATTTGTATATATTATTATGCAATGACGTCCGACTAGAGATGGAAATGCGGGAAGAATATCGCAAACGAGGAACGAAGAAATGCGTCAAGAATAAATAGGGTGGAACGGCCTGATTGGAAGAAGCAGAAAGTAGAATTGACGTTTCATTTCTGTATAGTTTCGTTTGAGTTCCTCCGCGTATCTCTTATCTCCGTTATGTTTCTCTTATCATTGCCCGATCGTGCAATTCACGATGTGTTCCAACATTTATCCCTAATGCTTCCAACCTCAAGGCGATGAACCTAAAATTATGTTACAACGAAAAATACAGATATATAAAAGATAGCATATACATAGAATATAAATATATACAATAATTTATATAGATTTAATATATAAATTTTGTTTATATAATAAAATTTAATATTTTACGATTATTTAATCATTTTGATTACATAAAGGTTATTGCAAAATTTTTGTAAGAGAAAGAAAGAAAGATTTATTCGAAATTTTTTTTAGGACTTAAGTATTCGTACAATGAGATCAGAAACGTATAAAAAAGTTCCATCGTCTGTTATTACTTTTCTTCCTCTTGAACGGGAAAAATGTCCTTTAATGTTTCGTAATCGTTGCTACGATTACGAGGGTTGACTTTGCGGGCGTGGAAAAAAGACTACCGACTTCTTCCGCAGCTTCCCGAACCAGAAAAGAAAAGAAACACGAGGCCATCTCACTGTTAAAGCCAACAACGCCCACTACTTATTTCGTAACGGCTTTTACGCCAATGCGGAATATCCGCTGTTGCAATGTTGACTCGTTTCAAGAGGCTGACTTCGCGGTTTCGTCCAATAGCGTTCGTTAATTGAATTTTTTTAACAATTAGCTCAGTCTAACAGAGACAAAAATATTTTATCCGCATGATACGATTTGTAGCATAATTGCACATAATATTCTTTAAAATTACAGAATATCTAATTAAAATGGGAAAAAGCTGAGAATATTTTAAACATAACTGATAAAATTATTCAATAAATATAAAATCAAGTTAAATTCATAAACAAAATAAAACAGATATAAATTTACAAAATCTCATTTTTAAAATTATTCTACAAAAATAAATATAAAATATTGCACATATTATTTCTTATAAAATAGACAAAATTTATGTTTAAGGATTGCCATTAATGAGATTGTTATTAGTAAGAAGATATTTCCTAATAAGCATAATTAACTATACCACCGTAACTATATATGAACTTTACAATAGATAAGTCTTTGAACCAAACCTAATATTAAACTTTCCGAACTACTCAGGTATCGTTCTGGTTTTCAACGAGAGAGAGAGAGAGAGAGAGAGGGGGGAGGGAGAGGGAGAGAGAGAGAGTCTACGAAGGAGCGACGTATTATTAGCGATTCGCCGTTAAGTCTCGCTTGTTTCTAGATGACCTAATTTCTACCGCGTTTATCTCGAGCCGCCTATAGTTCTCTGTTGACAATTCGATCCTGTTCTCTCTCGTATTGCGAGGGCACACATCGAGATATGAACCATGCATACGCGCGCGTCGATTCTGGACGTTCGCCAATGACCCTACTACCTTTCGGTTCGATATTCCAACTTCCGGTCGCTCACAGTATTCCCCTCTGTTTTTCTTTTCTGCTGCATTTCATCAGCGTTTCGTCACCAATCGCGCATACATCGAATACCGAACACGTGTCACCAAATGCCATAAACTGAAATCAATCATGGAAACGGTTTTTCAAACGCATGAAATAGTTTTACAAAATGTAAATTTCCTTGCTGTGCTCAGATTACAAGTATAATTTGCTAAGAAAAAAATTTTTATTTATTCTTTCGCGTTACATGCATAACGAGATAATATGTGTGTGTTGGTGTGTTTGTTATCGTTAAATACTTAGATACGAAGATATCAATTCTTTGTAACTTATAATAAATTTCTATTTTAAATTAATTACAATATAATATTTTTTAAAGCTTTATTTTAAATTAATTATGAAATATATCCTTTGTCTCTTTTATCTCTTTCTAAGTTAGAAAAAAATTCATACATTCAAATTAACATCTCTTAATTCTATTTTGTTTATAATCAACGGTTATAATAACAGTTGTGTAATTTTAATTTAAAATTAGTATCTACATTCTTTTATAATTAGTACGTTGAATTAATTAGCAGCATATAAAGATTGTAAATAACAAGAAGATAGACGCAGTAAACAGTCGTACAAAAGTCAAAAAATTGACGTCAGTCGCGTCGCCGTCGAGCCGTGAAGGCTTGGATTATGTATTAATAATGCGCCTATCGACTTTTCCATCAAGTCTCAACTAGCAAAGTTGTTGCAATGCCGTTTAGAGCTATTTTTGGCCTTTGGCCTTGAAGCCTCCCCGCTTAAAAGGGCAAGACCCGAAGTTCTTATCCGCAGGATAACGTCTCTCGTGACGAGGCGTACGTGATCCGCCGTAAGCTAACACGTGGACCTCGTTGCGAGATCCGAGATAGCCTGTCTGCGATCGTACTACTTCGAAATTTCCGCAATTCAAAAAGATAAAACTATTCTATTTATGCGTACGTGTATAAGAAATATAATGAATAATAAAGATAGAGAGAGAGAGAGAGAGAGAGAAAGTATATAATAATAATAAAAGTAATAAGTACAGTAAAACCGTTTATAATAACTGTATGTATATATTTCTTTTCTTTTCTCTTTTGCTCTTTTTATTTTTCTTGTCTTCGGTTTTCTGAAATTTCTACTAAAATTTATCAAGTGTTACAATAGGAGAGAGAGAGGGGGAGGAGCTCTCTCTCTCTCTCTCTTTCTGTTTTTTCTTTCAAATTATATTCAGTTACTCTGCGAAAATTCATATATTCCGCTGAACTACGTTTCCATCAGTTTTTCCTTCACCTTTCCCACGAATCGGATGGAGCTCTCTCGCGTTTTCTCGAACCGCATTTCGAAAAGAAACCTCACCGATGTAATAGACTATATCACACTATTTTATGCTCAATGTAATATACTGAGGAGAGAATGTAGTGCATACAACATCAAAATATTGAAATGTGTTTGCAAAAGTTTTTTCGAAGAGGAATCGTTGGAGAGTACACATTTATCTTTGAAGTAAACGCTAAAGAAGAAAAAGAAATTCTTTCCTCGGGAACCATGCCGCGTATAAACAAGATTGGTAACATTTGAAGTATGTATTATTAATGACTTTAATAATATTTTGCATATGCTATCAATAATCGATCAAGAATCTTACAATCTTGATAAGAATAGAAGAAAAAATAGAGGAAAAAATCAAAGGAGCTCAGTAGCAAATGAGCCGCAACCAACAACGTAGAACTACGTCAACTGTCGCTATTTCTTGACACTTTCTCTTTTTTTTGGTCACAACTTTTTTTGAACAATGGGCAAACAAAAATTTTGGGTGGACAAACGTGGACAAATCGTGGACAATCGTATCACGCTTAGAAATTAGTGAAAAATGTTCATGAGGGTGCTGATGTCAAATTTTTTCCTATCTTTTAATTTAGACATAATTTTTTTTAAAGGGTGAGCAAACAAAAATTTTGGGTGGACAAATGTGGACAGATCGTGGACAAACGAATGCCACCAAAATTTTCTAAAAATGTACATTTTGGGGTGCTGATGTCAAATTTTTTCCAATTTTTAAATTTGGTCATAACTTTTTTTAACGATGGGCAAACGAAAATTTTGGATGGACAAACGTGGACAAATCGTGGACAAACGAATGCCACCTAAATTTTATAAAAATTTGCATTTCGGGGTGCTGATGTCAAATTGGGAAAAAATTTGACATCAGCACCCCCATAATCATTTTTCATTAATTTCTAAGCGGGATACGATTGTCCACGATTTGTCCACGTTTGTCCACCAAAAATTTTTGTTTGCCCATCGTTCAAAAAAAAGTTATGACCAAATTAAAAAATTGAGAAAAATTTGACATCAGCACCACAAAATGCAAATTTTTATAAAATTCAGGTGGCATT
>NJRQ01000209.1:277949-295828 GCA_003063805.1 Aphaenogaster ashmeadi | reverse complement strand
AAAAAAAAGTTATGACCAAATTAAAAAATTGGAAAAAATTTGACATCAGCACCCCCATGAACATTTTTCATTAATTTCTAAGCGGAATACGATTGTCCACGATTTAGTTTTTAATGTCTAGATGTTCTAATTCGCTCCGTAGTTTTTGGTGTCTAGGTGTTCTAATTCGTCGAATTCCATGTCTACGTGTCCCAGGACAAAGACATCGAATTCCAATAATTAGAACACCTAGACACCAAAAACTACGGAGCGCACTATCTGTACCATGTCATCGGCATCCTGGGACACGTAAACATTGAAATCGATCTATTAATACCTCTAGACAACAAAACTATGGAACGCACACTCTGGACCTCGTCGTCGGCGACCTGGGACACGTAGACATCGAATTCAAAGTATTAATGCACTTAGACACCGCACACTACGGTGCGCACTAACTAGAGCTCGTCATCAGCGCCCTGGGACACGTAGACCTCGAATTTGAAGTATTAATACCTCTAGACAACAAATTCTAACCAAATTCAATATCAACGATCCTTTAATCGCTTTGCCAACGATCTATTCACTAATTATCAAACTTAAAATGGCGTGCGACGAAGAAACTACGGAGCAAACTACCTGGACCTCGTTATCGGCAACCTGAGACACGTAGACATCGAATTCGAAGTATTAATACCTATAAACACCAAAATAGACATCGAATTCAAAGTATTAATACATCTAAGACATCGAAAACTACGGAGCGAACTACCTGGACCTCGTCATCGGCAACCTGAGACACGTAGACATCGAATTCGAAGTATACGTGTTAATACCTCTAGACACCAAATTCTAACCAAATTCAATACCAACGATCCTTTAATTGCTTTGCCAACGATCTATTCACTAATTATCAACCTTAAAACGGCGTGCGGCGAAAAAAACACATCAAGAAAAGCTTAACTTTCTAACGCTACTGTATCAAAGAGTTAAGGGATGGAGGGTTGAAACATGTTTTATTATAAATGGGACTCTATAAGCTAACGAATGAGATATTATTTGTTACTCTACGATTATTAGCTTCGAAGATACCTGCAAATCCAAGCCTGTTATTTTAGCTGAAGCTCTTCTTACACATTTCTTGCAGTTTGAAATCATGTCATTTAACACGATTGAACGTATTAATTTTTAATTTAATGCGATTAAACGTGTTAAATGACGTAATCTAAAATGGTAAGAAACATATAAAAAGAGCTTCAGTCAAATGTGTCATTTTTAAATGTTTATGCGTGTAAAAATAACACGCTTGGATTTACAGTGTATAAGCGTTCAAAGTATGACATGTTTTCGTTGCAATCACAAGAAATTTAGCTTAACTTTCTAACGCTACTATATCAAAGGGTTAAAGGATGCAGGGTTAAAACAATTTTTATTATAAATGGGACTATATAAGCTAACGAATGAGATATTATTTATTACTCTACGATTATTAGTTGCGAAGATATAAGCGTTCAAAGTGTGACATGTTTTCGTTGCATCCGTGGTCATTTCGTTGCACGCGAGGGTCCCCCCTACCCTAGAGAAAGACGTAGTTCTACGTCAAAAGATTAGCAAATAATGTGTTATTTCGAATGCAGATTCTTAGTTCCTAGAAATACAGAAAGACTTCTATCGCAATGCACTTCATATAACTATTAAAATTATAACGACTGTTTGATAAAAATTTCACGCGCAAAAAAAGTATGTACAAGTTTATGTGTTTTGCATATCTCTCGATCGTATATTCAAGGAAACTGCCAGCTCGTCAAAGCTGCATTATTACTTCTCCCCTGTTTAATAATCCACATAAACTTTGATAAAGAAATAAATATTTAGATATAAGTGTAAATAGACACACACTCACACACATTGCCAAAGTTTGTATTTGATATAAAAGTCATATTTTATGATTACTTCATGCAACGATATGTTCGATGCATTTGAAAAACGATAAATTGACGAATTCCTAAAAGCGATAAAATAAAATTTTCACGCGCAAAAATAAATTATTGTTCTGCGTGATTCACGATTTTTAATTTATATGTATATAAAGTCACGCGTTTTTTAATTAATAGAACATTACTTCAGTAAATATACAAATATAAAAGTCAATATACAGCAGCATGCTTAATTTAAACTAAGAAATATGAAAATTATAAAGTTCATAACCATCTTTGCGATAATTGCAACATTGATAGATATTATTTTAGATAATAGATTTAATCTCCCTATTTCTGATTTATGCAAAATCTATTAATTTATTTATTTTAAATTTAACATATAAATACTTTTATAATTTCAGGATGTAAAGTTCTAAAATTATAGATTTCTTAATTTTAATATAGTAATTTATTTGCAAATCAAAGAGTGAGAAAGAGAAGTGAGTGTAGAGTTATTGCCATTAATGAATGGTAATCGTAGTTAGCGGTGAACTTATACCCATAAGTGATTGATATTAAGATTACTTCTAAGTTTAATTTTGTTATATTAGTATAAGTTTAGTAATATTTTTTTGACACTGGAAAAAGATTTATAACATTAAGTTTTTATATGGATACTCTTAAATCTGATACTCGATCTTAAGCTCTGTTTCTACACTCACTTTTCTTTCTCTCTCTTTAATTTGTATATAAATTACTACATAAAAATTAAGAAATCTATAATCTTAGAACTTTACACCTTGAAATTATAAAAGTATTTATATGTTAAACTTAAAATAAATAAATTCATTTTGCATAAATCAAAAAGAGAGAGAGAGAGAGAGAGAGAGAGAGAGAGAGAGAGAGAGAGAACTGCAGCATTGATATGTTATGGTACAGTTATGTTGAAATTGTTTTATGATTAATATAAAACCATTTTAAATAAATATATTACATTTTTATTATCATATAATTTATAAAAATATATATTTTTTGTATCCCAAGGCAGTTAAATCGTTGCAAGGTTAGTGGAAACTACAAGGTTACTGAAAAATAAAACATGAGCAAATGTAAAATCTTTTTTCCAAAACAAATGTCTCAATAAAATATTAATCATACAAATAAGAAATTTCAATTAATATTTATATATAATCTCACTTTAATATTCTGTCTTTTTTACATTCTCAAATATCGTTCATCTCGAATAAGCGAACGAGAGAGAGAGAAATTTACAAAATTAGTAAATTAATATTGTTTATATCTACATCCATTTAATATTAGAATAATATAATGTTGTCAGCAATATTAATAAATAATACAGATAATAATATTAACTTAATAATACGTATTAATGTTTATTCGATTGCTAATAAACGTCAACAACTGCGAATTAATTTAAATCAGGAGCGATTAAAATTAATTCTCCATAGATCGCAAATTAAAATCTCAGATTTGAGCACAATAAATGTCAATAATCCCCGAAAATTTCTTAAAACTCAATTTTTCTAAACTAGGGAACGGAAATCCTTTTTCAACATATCTTAATCAACAATTCCCATAAATATTTCGTTCAAAGCTCGCTGTCTCACTTTGTTCTTTTTTTTCGCTCTACCTAAGTCTCGGTTAACAGCAAAACTAGGTCTTTTCGATTCGCTTCGAGGATCGTATCTTTAAGCCGGCAATTTATACCCCCTTTGGAAACCGAGCACACGCCATCGAGACAAAGCCTATCCGCAGATGTATGAAAAGAAAAAGTGGGATTGATAGTAGATGGGAAGGAAAACCCCACAGAGATTACGGGCCTGGGACGTCGTTCTATTTTCGGTACATCAGAACTCCTTTCAAGGATCGCTAAATCGAGACCTCTATTCCTTTGTAATGTCCAAGGTATTTCTTCAGGAACGTTTAATGATCGTCATGACTTGATGGAATTTTTAAGAAGACTAAGAATTTTTAACTTTATTAACTGCTCTTTTTTAATATAATTAAATAATATATCTTATTACTAATTATAGATATTTAGATTATTAATTTGAAGTGAATTATATTTCTATTATATATATATATATTAAAAATTGTTTTATTACACGTATCGATCTAACGTGTTATGTATGTTATGTAATGACTACCGATATTCTAATTTCCGGACAATTTCCTCCATTTCTTGTCTCCATTTAAACGAATTGTACTGCAATAATACAACAATCGATAAATGTGATATAAAAATAGCGGAATATTTAGGGTATAATCTAGAGAGAGAAAGAGAGGCAATGATCTTTGACCGTGGACGAGAATACGACTTCTCGTTCGATTCAGTCAAGGGCGAACAACAAGCTTCCGGTTTTCTAAAGCTTTCCTTCTCGGAGAGCTTTCAGTGTGGAAGGATATATACGTTTGTTGCACGAAACCATTTCCTCCAACTCGAGGAAACGAACATGATTATGGAAGCGCCATTATGGCACCTAACCCCACTTGTCTCGAAAATAAAAGGCGCTAGATTGCAAGGACCCTGTCTTGCGAACTCTTTTGTGCACTTCTGTATTAGGTATTTCCTTCATTTACAAGGTGTTTTAGAAAGTTAGCTTACAATGTGAACTCTTTGATTAATTTAGAATCTGTTATTTATTTGAAAATTTATTTTGGCATCCACTTTTTTCATAGAAATATATAATATGCAAATATATATAAATATATTTTAAATATTTTTATTAATTCTGCATAGCATAATTATATAACTTTTCATTGAAAAAAGAAATGAAATCAAAATCAAAAAACATATTTAAAAAATGTTAATTATTGTCGGGTAAAACAATATAAAACAAGATAATTATCTCTAAAAACTGAAATTAATAATTGCTATCAAATATAAGTATTAAAAAATTCAATAATCAATAAAAAAAATTACAAGGATATTACGATTAATTTTCTTATAAAATACGTTTTGCGATATCAGCAAGCATGTGTAATACTTATATTCCACGCACGTGTCATGAAAGAATAATAGTGCGGCACGTGAAACTTAAATTGGCCGTACAGGCCAAGCGGAAAATTCATCCTTGAGTACATCCTACGCATAAAAAACGACGCGGTATCATTAAATTCCCATGAACATTCTATCGATGTTCGATATCAATGTGTGCCGTCGAATATTACTAAATATTTCAAAGTCAGTTTCTTTCTCTCCCCCTCCCTCTTTCTCCCTCTCTCTTTCTCTTAATAAAACTTTGAAACATTCCGACAAATGAACTTATTGTTTAATTTTAAATAAGAATAATGACGATATGAATTTTTTAAAAATTTAAAATAAATTAAAGCTTGAAAGTTAAATGAAAAGATAACTTATACGTGACAATTTAGCAAATTTTTGCACTTTATAAGATCCTTCGATCTTTCAAAATTGTGATGAAGGTTGACATAAAATACTTTGATCAAAGTTATTCGGTACAGAAATGCTGATTAAAATTATGAAATACAAAGGGCTTTACCTTCTCAAAAGGATTTCCGCACATTGAAGCGAAGGAAAAGCCAGCCGACTGCGCTTCGCAATGTAACAGCAAAGAAGAACTATTTACATATTCCGACATAGATTGCGATTCGCTATTCCGTGCTTACCGCTTGATGCTGCCTACTTTGTGTGCGCGCAATGAAATACCTTACTACTAAGATATCTTTGAAATATCCTGCATTATATCATTCAGAATTTACAAAAGGCATTTGGAAAACTTTCTTACTTTATTGCTTTGGTATACAAAAATCGACTTCTTTTTTTATTGTGTAACGATCACGACATTCTATATACAAGAGGTATCGTAATATCTTTAGTAGTTTCTCAAATGATTTTTTGATAAACATTTTTTTGTTTTAATTTCTTAATAGATGATGTATTCTGATTATATTCTGCTAATAGTAACAATTATTTTGTATCTTTGGAATTATATACATACGAAGTATTATAAAACATAACTAATTTTAATCTGGCCTCTATCCCTTTCAAAATAGTTCTCTTCTGCGTTAATGCAGCGATTCCATCGCTTCCGCCATGCTTCAAATGCTCTCTGGAAGTCTTTTTGTTGAAGCGCGTCAGATACTGTCTGCAATTTGATCTGAATCTTCTCAACCATATCAAGATGCTGCCCCTTGAACTTTAATTTTATTTTGAGAAAAGAAAGTTATAAAGAGCTAAATCTGGCAAGTAAGGAGGATGCACGATTGGAAGGACGATTGTCATACTGTTGGCCGCCAAAAACTCTTGCGATTTGGAAACGGCGTGAGCGAGAGCGTTGTCGTGATGAAGGAGCCAGTTGCAGTCGCGCCATAGTTGCGGTCTTTTGCGACAAACGTTCTCTCTCAACCACTTCAAAACGTTACAGTAAAACTCAGCATTGACCGTCTAATTAGGAGGGATGAATTTCCGGTGCACAATCCTCTTGATGTTGAAAAAACGATCAGCATGTTCTTCGTTGCACCTTGCCATCTTCAAAACGTGAGTTTTTGGCGGCCAACAACATGACGTCCTGCAATTCCTTATTTGCCATATTTGCCTTTTGTGACTTTTTTTATTTTCCAAAATAAAATTGAAACTCAAGATATTTTAACACAATTGAGAAGATCTAGAGCGAATTGCAGACAATGCTTGACTCGCTTTAACAAAAAGACTTACAGGAAGCGTTTGAAGCATGGCGGAAGCAATGAGATCTGTATCAACGTAAAAGGGAACTACTTTGAAAGGGATGTAGAGGCCATATTTAAATTATAAGTAAGTTTTAAAATTTTTATTAGCTTAGCCCGGTTTCTTTTTGATAGCATCTCGTGTAATATTTTATATATTGTATATTTAATATTTTACACGATAGCAATCATTCTGTCGTCAGTAAGAATCACCTATCACTTAACCACGATTTTGATTGGTTTACTCCGGAAATAATACATAACGAGAAACATACTAGGAAGAGAGAGATAGCAGAGATGTTTTACATTAAAAAATTTACTGATAATATAAATTTAATGAGGGACACGGAAAATTTAAATCCTATTTATGACAGAATCATTAAATGTACATAGTATATTTTAATCTAATTTATTTTTAATTTTTATTTTTCGACTTTGTAACGTCCTAGTTGTTTATATAACTTATTCTACATGTCAGTATTTAGTTGACTTCCAAGAAATGATGACGTGTTTGATAGTGGATCCTTTCGTCGTTCCTGTAACTATTTGCTCACAATTATTAAATTATGGATCCGTTGTGATTTTAAACCATAAATTATTACACATTCTCTGCTCTGCTCCTCGACTGAAGTTTTGTTTACCACAGATGTATACAGTCCCAGACACACAAAATATGTAAGTGCTTGATGTGCATTTTAATTTTATTTGGTCTGTCTCGATAATTGATTGTCTTACATGAATTTTTGATCCAGCCTTTAGGTGGATGATTTCATGGTAAAAATGCATTACTGTACTGATATTTTGTGTTAACATACTTGTCTGAGATTCATCTGACTCAGGTAATAATTGATCTACAAATTATATATTTAACTTGTTTGTTTTTTAATTTATAATCTTAACGACATTCTTATTTTTGTTTTTATTTTTATTTTATCTTTATTTATATCTATCCTATCTGTATTTAATTTTAATTGTTCTAACATTTTATTTATGCATTGTACAATGTGAACATGATATTGATGTGTGTATCTTTGTATCCAAATCTATAGATCACTTGAAAAGGACCAAAACCCATGGTCGAAACGTCGTGAAGACTTATTGAATAAACTCTTGCCAGTTAGTATTATCGTTTATACAAACATTTCGTTTAATATTTTAGTTTATTTCATTTTAATGTGTTAATTTGTATGCTTATTTTATCTCATTTTCTGATATATCTTATTCATTTCTAATTCTATTTCGTTTCATTTATCTTGCATAAATTCTTCCATCGTAAAGATACTATGATTAATTACTTATATCAGCCACGAAGAGAAAATCGTTTCGTTAAAATTTCATTCTGCAAACAAATGCAACGGACTGTTACAAATAAATTACCATCAGGCGAGTGAATAGTGAAAATCAAAGAGCATAGGATGTCCTGCAGTGTAGACAGTGATATCTCTGCAACAAATGAACCAATTAGCAGTAGCCATTAATCAAGCTTCATTCAGGGTTTGTCCGCTACTCTCGTAAATACGCCTTTCAATAATAAAAACCTATATAATCGTAGTGCTTTAATAAAATCCGTCGATTAAAAACACAGATTAAATGTCGTACATCATAACTAGTTTAAATGAAACGGTTAATTAAACATCAACTAAATTAAATATCAACTAAAAATAAAAATAGAAAGAAGAAAGATTTAAAACTATTAATAAAATTTGGATTTTATTTTAAATTTGTTTGATATTTTATTTTATTTTTTATGGTTGAAAAAGCACATTTTATTTTATTCTTGATTCTTTTGTTCTATAATTCAGATTTCTATTTTTATTTTAAAAGCTATTTCTTATTAAGATGATTTACAATCGATCTACAAATTGTGACAAATTCTATTTTTAATTTTATGTGCTCTATAACACGAAAATTATTTAAAGACACACATACATACATATATATATATATATATATGAAGACCCGGGAAGAAAAACAAGGAATGTCAGTTTTATACTTTTTGAGTAAAATAAATTTTAAAGTTTGTTATTTCCCCTATATCCGAATGTTCTACCCCTTCATTTTTTCACTGATTTTTTCACTGATTAATACAGTTTTTAATCCAAGATGTACATCAGTTTGTATCTCTTAAACGCTACAAAATAACTGTTTTTGTTTTTCCCCCCGGGTCTTTATATATAAAATATACAAAAAAAATATATATATCAAAATGGCATACAAAATTACAAAAAGAATTTATCCTGAATTTCGACTATTATAGATAGTTTAAAATAGATACGCGTTTTACTTGTTTTACATTTTATATTTCATCCATATTTTACTAATAAATAATAAATATTGATTTTTGCTAATTGAATTATTAATTATCTGTCAATCGATGTAAACTCCGTGGAAATTCCTCGCCAATTAGCTAAAAGTTTATTTAGCCGTAATTCATATTGATATATATATATATATATATATATATATATATATATATATCGTAGTATTGATGTACATAGTATGTACGTGTGTGTGTGTGTGTGTGTGTGTGTGTGTGTGTGTGTGTGTGTGTGTGTGTGTGTGTGTACATATGTGTGTGTTTGTATGTATGTATATAATATTCACCACGCTAAAATAATCGCGAATTATGACGAACAGGCATAACAAACAATTATCTGACGTTGAATCGCACGATAATAAAACAACGATAACTACATCGCTGTTTATTCCGCCGATTATTCCCGAACGGCTAAATTTGCCGTGGATTTAAAGGCTCGAAACGTCACAAATAACGGAACAAAACACGCACACTCGAACCCTCTTGATTTTATCCGGGATTTAAATTTGCGTTATTGAAACACTTGGCGCGAAAAAGGAGATCGATCAACCGAGCGTTTGTTCATGCGCTTGCGCGCATGCATGTGCCTGCTTAAATGAATTTGGTTTGTGTTGCGACTATGCAAATTCTGCGCGCGGTACCCGCGCAGATTCCCGTATTATGCGCTTAACAAAGGCCGATTATAATTAGCTTTCGAACGATAAAGAAGAACAATGAGACGCAACGTACAATAGAGAACGATAGAACGTGCAGAAACTGTCAACGACGTCGACATTTTGCGAAATAACCATGCGTTAATGCATATGCATTAATTGATGTACCAGATATCCCGTAATTTATGTCCACTCGAAATCTGCAGCTTTTAATATGTATGTAGAGCGTACTATGCAGGAAATGTGGATTCTTCAGATGTGGATTCTTTGAATAATTTGAATTTTTTCGATCTAACTTTTATTTTTAACCCTAGCAAACCATACCGCGGTTTGATGGACCAACAGCATATTTTGTAGTTCTCTACTTTTCGTGTCGATACAATAGGACACTTTAACCTGTGTTGAAAAAAAACTTCAGACGTCCCGCTCGTGCGGGTAGCATAGCCCGACCTTCAGTGTCGCAGTAGCAGCTGTGCTGTAAGCATTTATTGTGGTTTAGCGGTCTGTCAGACCGTTCAAGAAATTCAACTTTTTTAACCAAATCAAACCAACATTTTTTTTTTCTAGTAGTCCTAAGTACCCTGTGTTGAAGAATTGAAAGTTGATTTTTTTTGTTTTTAATAAAAAAATTTGAGAATTTTTTCCGCGAAACACCATTTTCACCTGTTCTTCACGACACGTTTGTTTATAAATGTTATAACTTTTGAACAAATAACTTTTTAGGTTTGACGATTGCTTCTTCATGTTAGTCGGAATCTGGCGTTTCGATTTCACTATAATTAAACCTCAATAGACGCATTTTTTGAAAAGTTATAGAGCGATAAAAATCGTTGGTCCGACAGACCATGTGGCGGCCTAAGGCACCTAAAAATAGGTGTGCTAGAGTTAAAAATCAATTTTGCTTTAGGGAAGATGTTAAGCAGAAATAATATTCTATTTATTATAACATTCAGCCTTGCCCAAAGTATAAGGCACTTACATTTTTTTCATTTATCTGAAAGTTAAAAAATTAATTTATGGCACTTGCTGTGAATTATTTTTTCGACTTTGTTTCAAGAATCCTTTAAACTTATGTATAATGCCGGTAACCAATAGGAAACAATACAGGTAAAAGAATTTCAGATAAATGAAAAATATATAGGTGTCTTGTGCTTTTGGCCATGGCTGTAAAAATTCATCTAGTTTAATGATTTATTTAACGTAGTGATCCATTGATTTATTTCATATAATAATTTATCTAATTTAATGATATCTATTTAACATACATAATGATCTGTTAGTAATTTAGTCAGTGTGATGATTTGTGTCAACGATAGTTCGTTCCTTACACGAGCGATTTTGAATGGTACAGCGTCAAAGGGATTTCATTCGCAATTACTATTGTAGTTCACCCTTCGTGTTTACCCATCATCAGCGCAATCGATTCATTCTATTGCACTATTTGATTCTCGTAATTCGGAATTCGCTCGAGAACACTGGCGAGAATATCCGCAAAGCTTTGCTCTTCGATTTGGACGAAGAAAACTAGGTCAATTTTTATATCTAACAAAAATAATTTCGACATATGTCTTTTTCTACTTTTATTCAACATTTGAATTTTAAAGTACGAGAATCTAGCGTTTATAGCGCACAACTTCTTCTTTTTTTTCTAATAATTTATATTAATTCTGTTAATTGCATCTGTCTTAAATTTAATTATATATACGATAATTTTATATTTTATAATTCCATATATTCTATCTATATTTCAATTTTATAATCTTTTGCAACTTCTCGATTTTAAAATATGTTAATAAATACTTAGTAACTTTAAATTTTTTAATTATATTAAAATAAAATCGTTATTCTATATACAAATTTAAAATTAAGTTCAATTTTATATAAAATACTTATTCTCTTTTTTCTTTAAGAGACAAAATAAAGATTTTGTCCCTTTATTCCTCATATCTATAAGGGACAAAATGAAGATTTTGTCCCTTATAGATATGAGGAATAAAAAGTAAAAATACAATAATAAAGATATTCTCTATAAAATTAGAGAAAAGAAATATTTCAATTTTAAAAGCTTTATTTTAATAGAATGAAATTTGTAAATTTATCACGTATTTCAAGGATTGCATGTGGTTTTAACGACGGATGTAGCGAGAAATAAACGGCCGCGCGATTTGTACCGATAATCGCGGCTGTTATCTCGAAATGCATATCCCGAAAAGGGAAATAGTGAGTTTCGCGACGATAATAACGATAAATTCGGCGCGTCGCAACAACAACAGCGATGCGCCGTGGCCGCGAAAGCTCTTTCGCGGTCGAAGGTTAAGGTTGCATGAGCCAATTTTTGCAAGTTCTCTTCTTGGCTGACCGCGCTGGCAAACAAACCAACCAATGACGATCTATTGAACTTGACACGCGATGGATGTGAGCACGGAACGCATCTCTTTTGTCTCTCTCTCTCTCTTTCTCTCTCGCTCTTTATCTAGATCTTTTGCTCCGCAGTAAAAACGTCCTTCGATCATTTGTCTTACATTTCACACGTTTATTTGTTCGCAAACAATGGAAGAGAAGAATTTTCCTCGCGTTCATATGAGAATAGGAGCCGAGTTTTTACAATGCGGGATAATTTTTAATGAGAATATTTCTTCTTGTGATTTTTATATTGGGGTAAAATTACGAAAAATGTTCAGTAAATCATTTTATATCCTCGAAACGTACTTGTATTAATTACAAATTATCAACGGATATTACGTGAAATTCCGTATAACGTTATTTAAAAAAAGTAATTCCCCTCATTTTAAATGGAATTCTAATTTAAGACGTGATTATTTAGTAGTAAAACAATTTAAATATTACCTAATAATATTAAATAATATTTATCCTGAATCTGCCTCTTAAAAAGCAAAATTTTTGTGTTCCTTTATTCTCTCTCTTTCTCAATCTTTTATTCTTTTTTTCTTTCGTATAAACAAAAAATAAAAGCGACCAAGCAAATTCGTTTACCCTTTATTCGCGGGGAGCGAACAAAGACTGCGGAATGAGAACTCGATATTGCGTTTCGTTGCTGTATTGTCGCTGATAGTTCTCCGCGGTTTTCGTTATTCGCGTTCGCGAAAAAATCTATTATCCAATACACGTACCATGAGAAAAAGGATGTTTAGAATCAATTAGAAAAGTATTACGGGATAAAACTAAATTGCAATCAAATCTTTAATTAAAAAACTTCAGAATATCTAGGAGGTACACATTTTTTACACGAATTTCATTAAATTTTTAAACTTTATTATTATTATAATTTGTCTACAATTATTATCTATATTTTATTTAAAGAATAATTATTTCTTATAAATATCTTTATGTTATGTTATACATTATTATTATTTTTTATTGCTGCGAGATATTGCTGTTTCGCTAAACTTCTGTTTGATCAGAAAAAATCCTGTTAAAATTATTCTATTATATAAAGACTGCTTTCTGTCGGTTTTTTCTTTTCTCCTTTTCTCTTTCTTTTTTTACGCCAACTCCTGCATTGTTCTACACGTTTGTTCGTCGATAACTACTCTCGTTCCGAGGGAACTCTGTACTCTGACATCTGTACCGTGCCAAGTTCTTGACTGGTTACTGGAAAATTGGAAGTACCGTACTGACCGTGTATGTCGTTTATCACGTCGAACGACACGAAAAGCTCTGCCTGTTCCCCGCGAAAAAGTTGCTAGGACACGTTCAAATGTGATTTATATAAAATACAATGGCAAATTCGTTATTGAAGCAACTATAAACATTCTCGCAAATATTTAATATTCATTAAGACCTAGTATTCTGTCTTGTAAGCGATAAAGTGATTCGAAGCGAATGTTCTGTTAAAAAATTATCTGTATTTTGATTTTGACTTTGACTTCTATTTACATGTGGTTTATATTTAATTTGGAATATGCTACATAAATGTATATATTTTATGTTCTATTTTAATATGTTTATAATATTCGTATATTATATTTATATACCTTGTCAGATTTGCTTATGACTTGACAATGTTTTAATCGTAAATTTCGCGAACCGTTCGCAATCGTAATCGCGGATATTGTCCGAGAAATAATTCATCCGGCTGCCGAGATATTATTAATAGATTCCCCTGATCAACTTCCAGAGAGACAATCTGTATTTAAATTACATCCGGCCAAATCTATACAACCTCGTTTTCGCCAATACTAATCAATTTTTCGTGATGATGCCATTAGCCATAACACAATTGAAAAAACCGCTCGTTTTTTTCTTCTCGCAAAAAGGAAAGAGAGAGAGGGGGGAAGAGGGGGAGGAAGGGAGGGAAGGAGGGAGGGAGAGATAGAGGAAAATGTTTTACAATTATTTTAAAATGCGATTAAGAAAGCTTCATTAAAAAAGCTATTTTTAATTTCTGTCTAGGCGCACTATTCTTTCCGAACTAGGAGAAAGATTAGAGTGGTCGCGGTCTCGGTCACGACTGTCGGAACTCATTGCACGCATCGTTTATACACGGTGGACCTTGCCACCGCTTTTACCGCCATCGCCTCCTCTCGAGATTCTATCTAAACTACCGCTTTTTACAGGCATGCAACCGCTTGCGCGGCACTGATGCACGAGCGCCCTTAACCTCGCGCGGCTTGCATCGGTCTCCGGGCTTCGATCGGGGTTGGTAGTCGGGACTGTCGGGAGGGGTGCCGGTGGTCGGCAGGGTGCACAGTTGCGCCCAGGCAGACAGAAGCTGAATTTTCTCTCGAGTCTGGGTAACGTGATTTCAAATTGCTGTACATCATAAATAAATTGCGATGCGTTTCTTCATTATTATGAAAGAAATTATCACATATATCTTAATTTGTATGCGATATATATGTATATGTGGAAGTAAATCAATGTATAATATACGAAGATTAAAAATTCTTAAATTATATAATATATGAATATAAACATGATGTAGGAGCTAAATATCTGTGTCGGATACTTACTATAGAAATGACGCTTTGCGTAGAATGTTGCTTGTTCGCACCTTGCATTTGCGCGAATTTCGACGTCAAAGGAAACCGCCAAATCAGCCACGTTTGTTCCAATACATTCTCCTCGATACGTATATCGTCTTTTGAAAGTTCGCAGTGAAGGAAGTTTTGAAGACACCTAATCAGACTCCCATTCACTACACGATAAAGTGATTCGAAGCAAAACTTATCGCTATGTCGAATCGCGGAGTCTATCTTGCCAAAAGACACAATCACACGGGAACATGATAAGTTTTATACACACATACACATATGTACATATTGTTTGATATGTATGCATTTGGTATATGCCACATACAAATCGTGCGGCGAACGCGTATGCTAATGCTTCTAGAATTATATATGCTCTGAAATTATATTTGCCTTTACCTTGTTGAGGATTTGATCGGCGACTAAATTGTTGAACTCTGTTTAATTTGATTTGTTCTTAACCAGTTCACTGGTAATGACGCATATATGCGCCTAAAATTGTATATACAGGGTGTCCCATTTTAAAGGAGCCAGTGTTATATCTCGCGAACCAATGATTTTATTGAAAAATGTTTCAAGTTAAACTTACTCTGTTTCGAGGGGGACATCTTATGATGGACAGGTTTTTTCTAGGTAGAGGTATTCCGGAGATTTTAAGGTAACCTTTGTTTTTTTAAATGAAATCATATGATTTTCTTTATATAATTTAATTCCTCCAGTTATTTGGCACATAAAAGTATTAAGGTACATCTTAATACTTTTATGCGTAGAATAGTGGAATGAATCAATTGATGTGAGGAAAACACATGGTTGCTTTTCAAAAAAATATGTAATTGCATATTGCAAATTGCATAATTTTTTTTCTACGCATAAAAGTATTAAGGTACAGTTATCAGATCAGAAAACGAACAGTTTACAAGATATTTTATATTTTATGTCAAAATATGTCAGAATAAAATATAAAATATCTCGTAAACTATTGATTTTTTGATAGCTTTAATGCCAAATAACTACAAGAATTATATATTATATAAAGAAAATCATATGATTCCATTTAAAAAAACAAAGGTCACCTTAAAATCTCAGGAACACCTCCACCTAGAAAAAACATGTGTCCATCATAAGATGTTCCCCTCAAAATTGTTCAACTTTTATTTAAAACATTTTTTTGTATCATCGATAATTTCGGAGAAAATCGACTGTATCACTTAAAATAATACACCCTGTATATGACATCTCATATTGTTGTAAAAGTTTAATTTTTCAAATAGTACTTTTGCTATAAAAGTTTTATTGTTGAATGAAAGAAAATGATCACAATGACATATTCGGAAAAATTAAATTTAATAAAAAATGACCATTGTGGTCAGTTTACTTGGATTTCAATAAGTTCCGAAAGCGGAAACCTCCTTCACTGTTTTTTATATATTTTTCTCTAAATATTTATCCATTTCAGGGATGTTCGATTCCGAATCGATTCATTAAAAGATCGATTCTTTTGGTCAAAAAATCGGTTCTTTGAATCGATGCTTTGTTCTTCGATTTTTTTTGCGAATCGATTCTTTGCCTTAAGAATCGAAGAATTTCTCTTTTTTTTAGCTAATCCCCAATTGGATTTCCGAACTACAATAGGTAGTTTATAGTACCACGGTTTCTCTTTTTTTTTATTTTTTTTTTTCTTACCTACCGCACTGTCTATCTGCACTATGACACCATCTACATTCTACACTATGTACATGTGTAGATGGTTCATTATCTAGAAATAAAATTTCATTTCGCCGTATTTAAATAAATCTTATTTCACAGAAATAAATTTTTAAGTACTTTTTTCTCAGTGTATATAAAAGAAATGTATGTAAAAAAAATTTAAAAAATGTATTCTTTGTACTTTTTCAAATATAAAATTTTTTAAAAATTTAAGGCCTAATTGTTTAATTACCTATTTCATTTATTAATTAAAGTTTTAAAAATTAAAAAACTCAAACTAATTAAAATTTATTAATTAATTCAATTTATGTGTTTTAATTATATAAAAATAATTTTTTGCTATTTTTTAGTTCGATTCTTGCAAGATCGATTCTTTGCTTCCGATTTTTAAGAGAATCGATTTTCATGATTCGATTCAGAATCGATTCTTCTAAGAGAATCGAACATCCCTTTTCCATTTTTGTCCAAAAACTCGAGGTAGATCCTATGGCTACCCCTTGTGAACTCAAGGTGACATCACTGACAAGGTGGCCAGCGCGCTCTCTTATATCGAGTCCGCTACGCTAACTTTCTTGCGAATTGAGGGAACCGGGCATGCGGCGCGTAGCGACGCCCGCGCGAGGCAGCGTAGAGTGAGACAGACTGCGGTTAGAGAGAGAGGGAGAGATAGTCGCGCCGTGTCACGCCTCGCTTCTCGCGGCTCAAGTGCTGCGTAGAAATACTTCATTTGATTCTCGAACACCAGTTTTAGCACGAAAAACGGCTCAAGGCTTACCAGTTAACTAGTTGAATTTTGAAATGTCGACCCTGGATTCGTCATCAGCGACCCAAAAAACCCTTAATAGATAAGCTTCCATGTAAAAAACAAAATAATTTGCTCTCACCAGTTTTGGCACAAAACGTTGATTTCAGGTCCACCAGTGAAGTGGTTAAGAAAGTCACGTGAAATTGATTTAATTTCATTGTTGTCTTTTTTTCGCGATTTTGATTGATTCATCGTGCCCTGTGATTATTTTGTGCCAGGTTTTATCACGGAAATAATTTAATCTTCTATGTTAATATTCTACAAAATTATATTATTACTACGAAAAAAAAAATATTTACTAGATAATGTAATTGCGCTCATGTTACACTTCGCTGCGGATTGCACGAATTTTTCTGTTATTTATCCACAATCAGCGCTATCAATTTCATTCGACCGGACACTTTGCCAGCGCAAATATTGAGAAAGTATACCATCAAACAGGCACCTGAAGGCGTTTCCAAGCAAGTGCGATATGTTCCTACGATTGTAGTTGTCGGTTATAGGCAATACACACACAAGGGCGGTATTGTAAATCAAATTCTCTATCAAAAAGCAAAATTGGACGCGTATTAATTGGCTTTGCAAACACTACAATGCCTGCAATGCCTCCGCTTGCATCAGTTGACACAATCATCGTTTATATTGAACAGGGAAAAGATTTGCTCGATGGTTCGTTTTATCCTCTTTGAGCTATCTCAAATAGTCTTTCGCTGAAGATTATTAAATACTTCTTTTTTTATAAACTTTTTTATTCAGAAGAAATTTCATTTTTAAGGGGATCCTATAGTGAAGACCGAACTC
>NJRQ01000209.1:201802-276506 GCA_003063805.1 Aphaenogaster ashmeadi | reverse complement strand
AGAGAGAGAGAGAGAGAGAGAGAGAGAGAGAGAATAGAAAGAGAGGAAGCTGTGGTTTCAGTTCGGGTTTCTGTCCGGGAAATAACTTCCGATTTCGGAAATTGCCGGGCGGAATATTGGTTCTCTCTTCTCGTCGATAATATTTACGATACCTTCCGGTTTCCGTGTGTGGATCTTACTTGGATCCATTAGGTGATGCTTACAACATATATACAGCGTTGCAATGTATGATGCAATAACTGTTCCATTGAGAATTTTACTTCATAAAACGGATTCGTGAAAGTAGCATAATTTTCGTTCGTACGAGATTCGCGATTATTTATGATTATTTATTCTATAGAATTGAATATGATATCTTTTATGTCCAAAAATTAGTAATAAATTAACAAATAATTTGTGATTAAATTAAGGTATGTTTAATTTATTGCTAAATATAACTGTCACCCATATTTTTATATTGGTAACACTTATATCATTACCTACAGAATACTTATATTAAGTATTACAGAATTAAGATAATGTAGAATCTAAATGTAAAATGTATAACTATAGAATATTAACGATATAAGTTAATATGAAATAATATTTCGAATTTTAGAAGATAAATCGTATTGTGAAAATATAGAGAATTGAAATAAAGTAAATAATATAAAAAGATATCATAAAATTGTGTGAATAAACTATATGCAATGTATACTTTTTTAATGTATCTGTGAATAATAAATAGTTTAATTTTATTTTATAGATTACTTTGCTTTGAGAATTAACCGCTTTTTAAATTATCATCATGACACATTTCTCGATTAACGAATCGTTTGTACAACTTTTAAAATAGCTTTTTCCAGGGATAATCAATTATTTTTTCTTTACAAAAATAGTTCAACGAAATTTTTATCCTCGTCGTGAGCGAGAAGGAAAAGGTACTGCTGGCACGGATGCACTGCTAACTTGATGGGGTTTAATTGAATTTTCAGACTGTCCGAGTCGACAGATAAAACTACGCTAATGAAAACGCTCGATGAAACGGGCCGGAGCCATATGCAAATCTGTTGATTACTCTCCCGTATATTCGTTCTGTATATTCAAACTCTTTTCGCAGGAGTCCAATCCAAAGACAGCCTTGTGTCTGTCTCTTTTTCCTCCTCCTTTCTCTGTCTTTATCTATCTATCTACTTCTATATCTTTAAAATATCCATTAAGTATAAAAATAATTTTTCTAAATAAATGAAAATTTTTCCAAGCAAAAGAATTCTCGAAGTATATCAAAATAAAGTTACGTAGAATATCTAAAAACCAATATCCAGTATTTGAAGTAACGAAAATAAAAATTACCATCTTATTAAGTGAATTAGCAAACTAATATAAATACGGAGAAAAAAATACGATAGCTACATTTAACCCGTTTGTTCCCGTCTCGCTTTTTATTGAGTCGTTGCGCTTGCAATTTAACAACAATTTCTACAAGCATACACAACTGTGATAACAAAATTCACGGGCGCCAATATTATTGCGCAAACTTTCACCGATATTTCGCGGCCGCATAATATAACGATCGACCGACACTTCGCTTTAACAATTTAAAATGGAGGGCACCTGATATCACCCACGCCAATCGGTGCAATAATGATTGCATTCGGCAAAGCAATTTCAAGTGAATAGTAATAGCAAATAGTTCTATTTTGTTTTAAAAAACTCGAATTGCTTCAAAATGTCGAAAAATCAAATTAAGGAATGTTGTTCAACGTTAAATACTGTTAATTATGTAAATATAATTACTAATTTTATTATTTCTTTGAATAATTATAAATTATTAATAATTATATATAATTATAAAGAAAAAAATATATATATACAATTTTTAAATATTAGTATTAACAAATATTAGGATATAATCAAGTAATAGTATGTAAACGTGTTTAAAAAACAATAAAAGTGAAAAACTGAAGAAATGAAATCAAATTCTATAGTCGAAAACAATGAGAAAATTTAATAAAGAATTAATATAAGGATAATAGTATGATCGACACAACTGGCTAATAAAATATTTATTGTAATGTACTACGTTTCGGCCATGGGTTTTGGCCCTTTTCAAGTACAGAGTTGGTAAATTTCCTTTATAACAATGACATGTGTCCAAGCAACGCCATCAGTTTGAAAAAGGAGAAATTCACAAGGGAAAATCTTTCGCATTAAAAAAATGTTAAACATGTTTAACGTTCACCATGTTAGGATATAGACGTGCTTTTCAATGCGAAAGATTTTACTCTGTGAATTTCTCCTTTTTCAAATTGATGGCGTTGCTTGGACACATGTCATTGCTATAAAGGAAATTTACCAACTCTGTACTTGAAAAGGGCCAAAACCCATGACCGAAACGTAGTACATTACAATAAATATTTTATTAGCCAGTTGTGTCGATCATACTATTATTTCTGTTATTTGTTTACTGGCGAAGAGAAGATTTTATTATTCTATTTTAATATAAGGATGTTTTAAAATAGTGGAAGGCACACGTGAATCTGAAATGCAAGTACCATCGCACATAATTATTTTAGAATATGGTTTTGACGGTAGGAAAAGTTCTGATAGAACATGGAAATACACTCGACCGACTGCGTGTGTTAATGTTGGCAGTCAACAACTTGACTTCAGTATTATTTTCCCGACCATGCATATGTGTACTGCACATTCGCGGAATGCAATCTCGTTGAAGCACAAGCACACATGTACATCTGATTACTCGAATTATCGAAATTGCACGGCGACTTTCATTAACTAAAGAAAATTACATGTCATTTATTCATTTAGACCCTAAGATATTTAAAATTTTTATTTTAAATCAATTTTGATAGAAGTAGATGTCAAACTGTTAAATTTATTAAAATCGCGCATAATTATCATTAAATATATTATCTATTATTGATTTATTTTATTCTTTTATGATTCAAATTTGTATTTTAATTAAAAAGAATTTTATTAGTTCGAAAGAAATAGATTTTAATTATTTACGAGAAATAAATTAAATATAATTAATATTAGATTATAAAAGATTTAAAATAATTAAACAATTCTTAATTTTAAAAAATCCTAATACCTTGTTGTTTTTAATATGAAAATAGAACGAACTCCCCCAATAATATCACAAAACGTTAAATAAAAAAGGGCTAATAGGAGTTAGCGCGGAAGTCAATGCGCAATAAAATCGAAAAACGATTTAATGTATCTTTGAATTAATTTAATATGATGACGTTCGAATTATAATAACCTTTATCGTACGTTTCGGCTAACTTTTTAGCCATCTTTAGCGTATAACAATGAAGAGATGGAGCTTCAACACAAAAATTATATAAAGTATCATGCTGCGGTCACTCAATAGAAAGCTTATATATTGGTCCAATGCAATGTAGAGCAAGTCCTATGCAGTTTGGAGGCTGGATGGTGATAGTTGGTAACGTGTATCTTTAATGTTAAGTTAAACGAAATGTAACAATACGTTCACAAAATGAACGTAACTTATTGTTTTTAATGTTCCGTGAAAGAAATAATAGATTCTTTAAAGAGTATGAAGTTAATTGTTTTTTAATGAAAAATGCGAGGAAAAAGTATCTAATTGAAACTTCAACTTATTCTTATAAATTTGAAAATCTCAAGTATGTGGAGATTTTATCGAATCCACTCACGCGGATTGTTATGACACTTATTGACGATGAGAGTAGCTGAAACGGTGATTTTATTAATGGACCACGAAATCCCATTTTCCCGCGTGAATAATGCTTGCTACCGTTTTCGATTGCCAATCATAGATAATTGCAAATTGTCTCTCATCATCGTATGAACTGTGTTAAAGATTTCGCAGTCTATAAATCTCGCATATTAATTAAAGCGACCAAACGTGTTCTCAAAAATTTCAAAAAATACAGCTATATCAAGATACCCTAATTAGTTTCACATTTTTTGCGAAAGAGAAATTGATACAAAATTTTTTAAAGAATTCTACGGTTTTCCTTACAAAACATTATAAAATGAAAAAGTATTGCGATTATTATTATAAACACTCTCTCTAAAAAAAATCTCTTTCTCTAAAAATAATATATAATATTATTCTATTTATAATAATGTCTTATAAATATTTAAAATTATTATTGTATAATAATATATTACCTCTCTCAATAATTGTACACGAGAACATTCTGTTATCAAACCGCGTTATCGATCGAATGTGAGACTAAATTGATGTCGCCGCCAAAATGGATCGTGGAGGATATTATTAGGGAGGCTATATAGGGTGACAGAACGCGTTTCGCTGCGTAATCGCGCAAAATACGCTATGGATACTGTAGTAAAAATAGCAGATTCTGCTCGCCATTCTATACGTGGGAGTAAAGAGGACATTCGCGTTCGTATAATGGCTTAAGGAGATAAGAGGATTTCACGCGAGCGAGCATTTACCATTTCTGTCGAAATATACGACGACGCCAGCAGACGCACGATGCGAGAATATGCGTTTCAAGTCTTGATTGCTGCACTAAACTTGCGAATGTAACTGTCGTTTGCTCATTCTTATCATTTCGTCGCATAAGTCGAGTTCGAGAAATTTTACGCTGACAAGACATTTACACCTTGAACTTGAATTTGAATTCATAAGTACGCATAGCAGTCATATACAGTCTGTCTCATAATAGCGTTGGCTTAATTTCTGGGGAAAAAATTATTTTTTTTACCAAATAAAAATATGACGTTAAAGTACTCTTACCCCTTGTCTACAATGCGTATTTACTTAACATTTTGTATAATCTCCATCATTAGCGAGTACAGCCTCACATCTTTTGTGCATACTTTCCATAATCTAGAGGAAATGGAAATCAAAAAATAATATTCAAACTTTGGACTGGCCCTTATCATTGTTAATTCCTTTGAGTCATTTTTAACTATTCTATAGGTCGCCACTGCTCCTACTCAATATGTTTTTAATTTTTACACCTTGTTTTAGTTAAATTAACGACAAATGTGGTCATTTTGACACACACATGGTTAAATGTTAACCAATGTTTTAGTTAAGTGACGACATATTGGGTAGGAGCAGTGGCGACCTATAGAATAGTTAAAAATGACCCAAAGGAATTAACAGGGTACAGTCCTCAGATATTAATTCAATTGAAAATGTTTGGGCTCTTGTAAAGCTAAGACTTCGAGGTAAACGTGTGTTTACATTGAAACAACTATCTTACGAAATTAGGAAAATATGAAAGTCATTACCTCTAGATTACACGAAAAAGTTGGTGGAAAGTATGACCAAAAAATATCAGGCTGTACTCGCTAATGATAGAGACCCTGTAATCAGAGTCTGGCCATAAGGCAATTTGGTCAAAATCCTGCGAGAGAGAAGGATATACATTCACTATTGCTTTCTCTTTCTGTTTCTCTTGCTTTTGACCAGAAATGGCGGACCAATCAAAAGTTGCTACCGTCAGACTCTGATTACAGGGTCTCTAACTAATGATGGAGATTATACAGAATATTAAGTAAGTGCGCCGTAGTGCTTTAAGAGTACTTTAACGTCCTATTTTTATTTTGTAAAAAAAATAATTTTTTCCAGAAATTAAGCCAACGCTATTGTGGGACAGACCGTATAATTTTTTCACATAAATACATACAGCAGTGTGAAAGACTATTAAATAAAAATGTAATATTACTAAGTATTCTCTTAAGTATTCTCTATTTTATATCAAATATTTTAAATATTTTTTTGAAAGTTGACGAAGTAGCCTTTCTAATAAAAAAAATTTGTTTCTAAAATTATCAAGAACTTGCTTAAAATTTCGCACGATATGTTTAAATAAACTTGTTAAAGTAATTTATTAAGTTGACAAAGTCTTTTATTAGTCTAAAGTCTTGTTAGAGAGAGTTTTTATCTGGGCTATTTATTTTCATGAATGTAATCGAACACACACATGGACGGAGTTCCACTCACCGTTAACGGCGTGGAGCTCCGTGGGCACCGCGAAGTGTGCCGTGTGAAGGGCTAGCTCACCGGTATCGGCAGCGGCCTGCAGCAACATCTGCTGATGATGATGATGCCGAGTAGATGAGCGATGATGGTGCACGCTGTTGAGAACGATGTTGCTGGATGTCCGGCTGAGTGCTTTTCGTTGCCGAATCGCCTCCTTGTAGATCTTGCAGTACATGATAATCATCACCAGGCCTGGGATCCAAAAGGACACGCAAGAACTGATGAGCGCGTATGGTAAATTCACTCGAAACTCGCAACTCTGAAACAACAAAGAGTCGCAAATTATTTTAATTATTAATATGATCTAATGATACAATATGATCTAATGATACAATATAGCCTATAAAAATAATTAATGTTAAAACAGCTGATAAATTAATATAATAAAAGGTGCAAATATCTAAGAAAATTGCATGAAAAAATTTTAAAAATCTCATTTATTATCATTGAAATTAGAAGTCTTATTTTAAAAATTTTTTTAAATTTTAAAATATTCCATCTTTTATATCAACGTAGTTTATATTATTAAAAGGCTAATGACGATTTCCATATTCATAACTCGTACATCAAACACTTTTTAAATATACTTAAAGAAAAAAAAACTACGTACCTCCGGGTGCTTCACCATGTAATCCAGGTGTTCTTTTGTCGTGTACCATCCCATGAAAATCGGAATAAAGCTTATCAGTGCCGGCAGGATCCAAGCACTACCGAGCATACATCCCACAGTACTCTGCTTCATTATCACCGTGTACTCAAGCGGACTCACTATGGCATAGTACCTGTCCACACTGATACAACAAAGATGAAGGATGCTGGCGGTACTGAAGTACACATCTAGCGAGTTCCACAGGTCGCACATGACCGTCCCGAAGAGCCATTTCCCTCCCGAGAGCTCCACCGTAGCATTGAAAGTCATGGCGCACATTGCCACCAAGAGATCGGCCGCTGCCAGACTGACGACGTAACAATTGGTGACTACTCGTAATCTACGATGCCTTCGCACGCTGGCGATCACCAGCATATTGCCCAGAATTGCCGTGATGATGATGGTGCTCATAATAATACCCTTGATTGCTACAAGCAATCCATTTACATTTTCGGGAAGATTTTCCACCGTCGGATTTTCCGCTGATGATGTTATATTTGTGGCTGTTGTTGTGGTCGCTGTTGTGCTGGACGCGGTAATGGTGTTGTTGATGAGGATCGAAGATGTAGATTCTACCCAAGGTAGACCTGTCGATATCGCCGCCATTACGTGAACATTGGTGAATGCGTCGATGTTGGCTCACCGTTTACATTGCGAATAACGGTTTCCTTTGGATGATCCCTCGCTCGTTTTGGACTTCATGGTGTTCGAAAGTCCGCGATGGTTAAGAGAGCGTCGTCGGGTGAATTACTTTTTTTTATCATCGCGAATAGATCGATTATCCCTCCTTAGAAATCATCATCACGACACATATCCATATTTTGATTTAATTACATAACATTGTGATGATTAATATCCGATATTATTGTATATTGCAAAAGTATTTCAGGATTCCTCGAAATTTTTTGAATTTTGAATTAATTATAGATGTGTTATTGATTGATATTTTGTTTCGTTATTAAAAATTTAAAAAATATTTCAGTATTCTTCGAAATCTCTTGAGAAAATTATTTCTCGCTTCAAGACGTATGATTATAATTTTCGTACTTCTATCGCTGGTCCAAGCCAGTTTACTTATACAATAGCGAATACACATTGTGATGCCATAATCTTTTGTTAGCGAAAATAATATTGCATAGCATCATGTATGTTATTTCTGCCAAAAATGACTCAAATATATGTACACAATACACATATCTTTACTATGTATATATTTTAATCTTCTTCTTTCTCTTTTGCTTTTGATTTATTATTTTTATATACTTATTCTTTTTATTCTTAAGTGTATTCTCTTCAAAGATCTTTTTTATACATATATTAAATATATTTCTTTATACATAGATTCGTCTACACATATATAATTATTGTGGATATTTTCTTCTAGGATGAGACTTATCCTCCTCAATTTCCAAATCAAGTCTTTTGAGCATTCCTGCAAACATTTCATCATATTCTGCACAATTTAGTCTAAATCGCACTAAATTGTTTCGCGGTACTTTCGCACGAATCACTGTTAATTTTTGTATATCCATTGCGTTTATTGGTTCGAATTTTATCAATTGCAGAAATAATGTCGGTCGATGATATTGAGAATTAAAACTCCATTTTGATTGTCACGCATGATAATAGTTTAATGAACTTTACTGTTCAATTTAGCACCATTTTTGATAACATATTGAGGTTTTGATGACACTAAGTACCCCTGTAAAACGACAGGCAGTTATATATGGAATGTATCGAATGCGATTTGTCCGATCTACTTTTCGATGGACCGATATAAAATCTATCTCGTCAAAATGAATAATTAATTTTAATTAACTTGCTCCGGTCGGCGAGGAAGATCAAAGGATTCTCATTAATCGTGCGTAATCAAATTGCTCGTCTTTGAAAGAACAAAATTTAGGGCATTAATTTGTTTAATTTATTTTAACACTTCTCACGCGTTAATACGCGACATTTCATCAATAATTTACGCGATAATGCAGTTTGAATTTCGTGAAAATTTCACAAAATAGGATATCACTAACGTCAATGATTAAAGATTAACACACCTAATCTTTCACTTTAAACTTGAATGCGCGATATACTTGTTAAAACACTTGTTAAATACTTGTACTTGCACGAGATAGATGATGGATATTTATACGCGAAGGCCTCTCGGAACTTTCAGCTATCTAAATGTTTCAGTGGATATATGTGTTACAGGCGATACCATTAAGAGAGGATTTACTTGCGGATAAACCTCTATATAATGCAATCGCCTCTAGCTAGTAGCTAGCTATAATTATACGAGAGAGGGACAGAGAGATACATTTCTTAGCAAATTGTTATAATCTAGAGCTATGTCTAGAATAGATCGATATCAGGGTGTCTAATAAAAGCGTTTCAAGAGCATTTGTACTTGTGAGCAAAGCTCACTTGAGTTATAATGGCGAGAATGTATCAATTTGTGCAAGCGTCGCAACGGATGCATCGTCACGACCGATGCTGTATATTCAGCTATTCGTAATTGTCAGTCTTGTTTGAAACTACTTCCGTATATATTAACTTGACATATATTAATAATAATAATGAGAAAAACATAATATAGACGCGAAATATAATAAATAAAGCTTCTCTCGCGAGAATTTCAAACAACGCATACTCACGCGAATCGTAACTCGAGAATTATATGAATCATAATTATCAGTCACGTTGTCGCTCTTAAAAGGAAACCGGCGTAACTGAACAGCGTAGCGAGATGAGAATACTTTATCCTATTTTACTTCTCGACATTACAAAACAACACTATATTGTCCGGATGCGATATAATTGCACGACTGTATATCAGTAGTCAACATAATGAACCATCGGGTGGATTCTCAAGATGCTCGTTCGCTCGCGGCGATCTTTAATTACTACGTCATCGGCGGAATGGTGACACAGTGGCAGCATATTAAAGGCGAAAGGAGGTTAATAACTTTCCGGTTCTTGCGGCAGAAATATTTAGAATGGGGGAAAGAAGGGTACTTCCTCATTTCTCGAATAACAATCGTCCAACGCATTCTGACGAGAGATTCTCGGCTGATCTTTCATATATATAACGGTAATAATTATTTTCTGTGATAACAAGTACAAATTTAGAATATAAGAGTGTTGTAAGATAAAAAGTGTAATGAACGAATGATGCATACAAGTTTATGAAGTTAAAAAATCCCTTGTTAAATTTTTATATAATATAACTGTTTTATATTAAGTATAAAATAATAAACGTACTCTCTCTTATTCGAGTTTAATGGAATAAGCTTATTTTGTTCGAAGTATTCGAAAATATTTTTAACGGAAAAATCATGAAATTTTCTGTAACTCTTGTTTTTACTGTTTACTGAAAGAATTTGACTTTTACGAGAAATATTCAAACAGTTGTACAGAGATTTATTACATCTTAAAATCTCCTTTAAATCTTTTATTTCAAGTTTTATGCCAAGAATTTTACTTTTAAAGGAAATATATGAGATGTGTTCAGAGGGATTTTCAAACGTTCTTTGCATAATTTTTACATTAAAGATTTGTACTTATTATTTAGAGAAGACCTATCCTAAGGATATCGATGTCGCTTTCATTTGCAATTTAAATGGATACTATTACGTCATGAATTCTTTTAATGGGAGACGAATCCTCGGTATCGCAAAATTTAGATCGCCCTCGATTCGAAGCTTCGCTTACCCCTTAGTAATTACAAGACAAGGCAAAAGTAAAGAAAAACTTTTAATCAGGCAGCGGCTTCCACTTAAAGCGATTCGTCTCGTGAAACTCGGCTGTGATTTATTCTAAAAAGGAAAATTGGAATATCCCCAATTATGAAAAGCGATCAGATCAGATTATTAAATAACACAGTGTAAATTAAGAAATTAAATTAAAATAATTTGAAAAAGAAATTAATGTAGCTTTTTTTCGTAAACTAATTAATTGCAATAAAATAAAAATATGTAACTATAAAAAAATAATTCGCGAATCAAATTGTATTTGATTTGACATAAATGTTTAAATTTGTTTAAAAGAATAAGCATATTGCCTCACATTGTACTGCAAATTAATTTCAGAATTGAAAAATAAATGTATATAAAGAGTGTCCCAGACCTACTGTACCACCTGCTAATGAGAAATTTCTAAAGTCGTTTAGAGACGAAAATCCTAATACCAAAATGTTGAGACTACAATAGTTTTTGAATGGAAAACGCATTTAAAGATGGCCAATCAGATTGCTCAAAATTCGCATTTAAGTCCGTTGCATAAGTGTCTCTTTAGATATTAATGTTTAAATATTAACATAATTTTGCGTATACTTTTGACTCTATCTCTTTGTAATTTTTCTTAATTATTTAAATAACTTGTGTATATGCTGATGATAACTATTGTAGTCTCACATTTTGGTATTAGGATTTTCGTCTCTAAATGAGAGAAATTTGCCATTAGCAGGTGATGTGGTAGGTCTGGGATACCCTGTATATAACAAAACTTAATAATAAAGTTAATTATTATTTGTATAACTTTTAAATTTGTATTTATATCTTTTTTCTTATATACGTAATATTTTAAGAATATAATAAAATAATCGAGACATTAATTTTGGATAATTATATAGTAAAATCGTAAATGATTTTAAACAATTATATTATCTTATATGCGCGCGATAGTAGAAATAAAGATATAATGGAGATATAACGAAGCAGATCTAATAAACATCTAACATCTTTTTAACGAATTTCCGTGAAGAAATTTCTGACTTTCTCTATTGCGGAGTCCTTAACATCGTATCGTATCCTATGTGAATCCTTGAGTCTACGTAGCCTTAAAAGGGGATCAAATTCTTTACACAGGAGTTAGTAGATAGATAGAGGATACT
Organism: Aphaenogaster ashmeadi; assembly: GCA_003063805.1. Lineage (NCBI taxonomy): Eukaryota > Metazoa > Arthropoda > Insecta > Hymenoptera > Formicidae > Aphaenogaster > Aphaenogaster ashmeadi. The sequence continues at coordinate 264,962 of NJRQ01000209.1, read as the reverse complement.
GTTACCGTAAGCAGTTTACGTCAATATTACCGTGGTAAAACTAGCGCGTCTATAAAAAGATTTACATTGAAATGAGTTGCCGCCGACATTAAATTATTCCATTTAAATATTATACTTTAATAGCGTCTAATAGGAGAGCTCACTGATATTTTTAACAATGATGGCTAGAAATAGATAGTGCGATGCATTTTATTTAACGTCTTTGAACATATAGTTGACTTTATAGTAACTGGACGAATACATGATCCTTTATTATATTAATTTAAAATGTAAAATTGTGATAAAAATAATTATTTCAGCATTAAAAACACCTAATTTATTAATGACTAGTATTCTATTTTTGGGACAAAGTTATATTAAAAATAATATGATTTTAAATTATTTTAAAAATAATATGATTTTAAATATATCAAAAAAATAATGATATAAGAAGATCTCTTTAAATATCTTTCAATTCTTAAAAATATTTGTTTAATATCTTAAAATTTCTTAGAAAAATTATTATATGTTATATATATATATAATCATTCGTGCAAAATTGAATCCGAGGTCTTTAAAATATATAAAAGCAATTATAATTTAACTTTTTCTTTATGAAATTCTTTATATTATAATTTATTATCTATGTAAATATTGTTATATAATTTTAATAGATTACGTATATGATATGAAAAATTTATATTATTATATTTTATATAATTTTTTAACTTTATTTCTCTTTCTCTTTTGATATTCTTCATGTTATAGTTTATTATTTATATTAATAAGTATCTTTATAAGAATTATGACCTTTTTAAAAGCTAAATGAACTAATCAAGCATATTGCTGCCAATGCAAATATAAAAATAAATGGTGTATATACATTTCTCTGAAGAATGTTTATACGCGAGTTGTAGTTTACAAATTGTAGTCGAATGCTTGCGTGCTTATGCGGAATCCAATCTCGTGAGTGAAGAATCAGCACTCCCGCGAGGAAAAATTTTCTTTTCGAATCACGAAATTCGCACGCTTATCAGAATCGATAATTCCTCTCGACCGTGTTACAAGATCTTGAAAAAAGCACTTTAAAAAGTGAAAAAATGTGCTAATACTTGAGGCAGAAAAGCTACTTCAGAAAATGCTTCGTACACAATGCTTTAAGAAGAAAAAATATTTTAAAGAATAAGAAAATAGTTTAGTGCACAAATATATACACACATATATTTTAAAGAAAATGTAACTCAGCGAATGGAAATTGGAGTCTCGAATTATCGCAAAAATATCTGTTATAATGTAAGTATATTTTTTGCGGTTATTGTAAAAAAACATTGTTACGGTCGATATAACAAACAAATTTATTGGCCGCACAATGCATACAATATTAATGCAATCGCAATTTGAGCCCGTACCACCCGATATGCTAGAATGACAAATATTGTGCAAATTTTTCCCGCTTGGATTTATCAACAATCTTGTTTTTGCAAATAACAACTACGATCCGTTTCGCTTCGTTCAATCAACTCGATAGAATGGTGGTTATTAAAATTGGGAACGGAGTTAATCAACAAGAATACGTGTGGGAATTCGTTTCCACAGTGACATGAAGAAACTACAAAATCGAAGTATCGGTTATAAGGTTCAATATTAAAAGGACACAGCGCAAAACGTGCCCAATATGTAGAAATATTCCATCTCATATAAAAATATCCTGCATTTTTGCTTTGCTTTTTTACTTTGTGTTCAGATGGATATTATATACAAAATAAAATAATATCTCTGAGAATAAAATTTAAAAAGGCTACGAGGAAAATATTATATTCGTACCAAAAAATCTTGAAAGAGAGAGAGAGAGAGAGAGAGGGAGAGAACAAATAAAGGGTACAAATGAATTATTTTGTATATATGAAAAAAGAATCTTATCATTCTAAATTATATTGATAATGATAGAATTTAACGTTAAGCAAAGATGATGAGAATCTTATTTATTTTTTATTTAAAATAATTTAGTATTAGATTCATTATTCGTATTAACTTTTTAAAATTTTTTAATTGCCATAGATTAAAATCGTATTTTAAAGTCGATGTTAATCAGATTAGTCAGATAATAGATGATCAAATGATCATCTATGATATTAAATAATATACACAACTAAACATTGCGTCTATAATTACACTTAATTGGATGAGATTTTCTTTTCTAGATCGTATACAAATTTCACACGAGATAGACGAAATAACCTGTCATCTGCCGTTGCGTCGAAAAAGTGCAAACAAAAATTCGTAAATTCTACGGACATCTATGTATATATATCTCTCTCTTTTTCTGTCGCGAATGCTATATAAAACTCGTGCTAAAACGCAGCAGCGGTGTAATCGTCGCACTGGCTCTCACTGGCGTACAGCCAGACACTTTTTGCTAGCAAAAGAGCGTGAATAAAATTATATGACGGAAATAAAAAAAGAAAAGAAAGATACTGTGCGGTACTCCGTAATAATGGGATACTGCATATATTTAAAAATTGGATGATACCATACAACAATCCACGTAGTAAATATAATGAAAACTTAAGGTATTTTATGACGAGGTATCCGCTTATTATTTACAATGCGATTTCTTTAGCGTTGCACATTAACTGCTAACAAATAATTTAACAGTAGATAATAATTATTAATCAGATTGTTACTATACACAATATGAAATAAGACTACATTAAAGTAATTACAATAATAATTATATCATAAAGCTATTATAAAATCCATCATAAGTTCTTTGGTTCCATCATGAAATAGCATTGCAAATTAATATTAAATATCTAAATAAAATCATATTACTGTATAGAAAGTGATTTGGAATTATTGCGCAAGCGATAAGTTCCGATATACGTGCATCGTTGCATAAAAGTAGGTCGGAACGAGTGGTGGTGCAAGCACCGCTTTTCATAGAGCATTAGTTAGATAATTACCGACAATTAACTGCACCTTCCGAGTGCGGTAATGCATCTTCTTCCTGGCATCAGCACAATATGCTACCATTGATCAAAGTACAGTTAATAAAGGTTCAAAGTTGAATCCAATATAAGAACGAATTCTTTGTTTCATTTCTTGTTGTGTACCAAAATAATAAGAAAGATTAATATAATATTGATGTATTTATTAAGTTCAATAATTGTAAAAGATGTTAACAAATATTAAGAAATCATATAATTAAATTAAATAACTCAGATATATGATCTATATATAAATTAATTTAAAAAATGCATGATTGCATTTGATTGAATGATAAAAAAAAAGGATTTTTGATAAGACTGCTTGCTGCTTTCAGAAAGCGTTCTTCGAAATTTATAATTACGGTCGAAAATTGGAGTACTTAATTTGATATGCTCATACTTTTAATGATCCGACTTTAATTACCAATTTCATTTAGTTGCTGTGTGTGCCCTGCAGAAAGACTGCACAAACAAAATAAAATTAAAATTGATGTTTTCTTCATCTAGATCTCCTGTCATGATTCTTTGAGAGAGATATTTTGTCGCTGGAATGTAATTTTCATAATTAACTTGAGACTCCTCTTCATGCAATTACTTCTAAAATTCTTATCATAAAAATTGCATAAAAATCAATGAAGTGTATCTCTCTTTACGCAATTACTTAAAATTATTTTCTTGAAAAGCGAAACGGAGGATCTTTGCCTTTTTGTTTAAAATTGTTTATTAATGAATGCCGTAACTATTTTGCTATTGTTTTGCGCGAATTTTTCACGTTTAATTACCGCGATAGTTACGCTAAAAACAAAGAAAGCAATTTGCCGCGTGGAAGAAATTAAGTAATTCTTTTATCGCGCACAATTACCTAAATGACCGAATTTTGAAAGTTCTTGAAGCAGGAAAGTGAATCATGCGTTCTCGTTATTCATCTGTCTAATTAATCCCGAAAAAATCAGTATCCTTGGCGTTTTTAGTTTAGAAAGTTTTTAATTAATTTACATAGCTGGCAAAAATCGGGGTTAACATTCATTTACTTGAAAATTTGTTGAATATTTAAAATTCATTTACTTAAAAATTATGATGACGCTTTAATGTTATTGCCGTATGACGATATTGTGTCACTATTTCAACATTGTTAAACATCATTCAGTTAGTATAAAAAATTTCGCACTTGCAGTGCATTATTTCTCGATGAAAGAGATTAAAATAGAAATTATTTAACAATGTAAAATACTTTTACAAGTCTTGCATTAAAATTTTACTTTAAATACTCAGAGTTCTGTTTTATCTAAAACAGTATCTTAATTTGGGGCTTAAGATATTTAATATCGATAATAAAGAAGCTACAATTACATTTTTGCTAAAGAAAAATTGACTCTAAATTGATCAGAGGATTATCCTTCTCGAGGTACCATTTTTCCATGGATATAAAAACGCATCACGTTTCTTCGTAGAAAAGCATTTTCATCGTCACGAAGAAAACACCTCGGCGTTTTCTTTTCATAACGTGCGCATATCTTTGGTCACAAGAGAGATAACCCGCGAGAAAATATTTTTAATGGAAAAATATCGATGAACCATAGAAAGCGGTAAACTTAGCTCTCAGGATTAATATTGTCAATATGAAAACTGTAGATTGTTCGACGTTTTTTTGAATTGCGCAACATTTGAATGTCACCAGATATAGTCAGTGTAATTATTTAATAATATATATAATAACGTGTAAATAATCTTTGATAATAAATAAGTGATATAATAAAAAATATGTAGCGTACATTTAAAAATGAATGAATACTAATAATGCGTTATAGAATAAATGATATGGATAAATAATGCGCAATACGAAATAAATAGTATCCGGAAATTATTAATTATTATTAAACTATTAATATTCAGAAATTAAAAGTAATTCAGATTAGAAGTAATTCAGATTACGCAATTTATCGTGATATATAACAGTTTAAATATCATTATAGAACATTTCGTTTTCTTTTTCTCTTAAACCAAACAGGTTTTGTTAAACTATTATTTCAGATGGGAGTTATACTCTCTGGAGAAAAGAAATAAGCTCCTCTCCAGGTGTGCGGAAAAATCAAGCGATACAGGATCGTTAGAAAGAACCAAAACGCTTCCTTACGCGCTACCGAGTGTAATCTCGCTTTCGCAGCTCCCACAGCTCTTATTATAAGAATACCACATAGGGATCCCGACAAAACGAAATTACGCGAGGAAAGAGTCTTATTACGATCGCTCTCGAGACTCGGGGAAAATAGAATTATTGCGTGAGCTGTTTCACGAATCATTACGTGATCTCAGAACTCAAGTTTGCGTTCACATGCGCAAGAAATATATATTATAAGATATCGATAAAAAGATAAAATATATATTATAAGATATTAAAAGATTACATTTAAACAATGTTATATATCTCTAGAAATTCATTACTAAATGACGAACATCACTTTATAATTTCCTACCTAAATATAAAATGTGCCTTTTTTTAGATTACTGCGTGATTATGAGGTAGGATTTATCTTGCAAAATGGAGATGCAAACGAAATTTTCTATTTAATTTTATTATGCACGTTCAACACACGTACGCGGACACACATTGAACATTAATCTACCTCTGACAAACGAACAGGAAGCAGAAATTCCTTTCGTGTAGCTTCAGCAGACCGCACTCAGTGGCGGATGAAATTTATCAAACGGCGCGTAATTACATTCTTGAATCTAAACTGCTGTTCACTATTCTATTTCTACCTACTATAAAGATATAACATTGAACATTATGAAATTTTAACAAACGACGGTCCATCCAGAAATTTTCTCTCCAAGTAGAAGTCTTTGAGAATTCATTAAACACGAGTAAGAAATTATATTTTGGCACTTTCGAGAGTACAAAGTATAATTTCTAACTCTATCAAAGAGTTGAATGTCTATGAAAGATAGTTCCTTTCTCGTATCTTTTTCGGAACAAGATGACATTTCGGAAAATGTCAATTCTAATCTACCGAGACAATGTGACGAACAATCTCAATAAACATATGACTCACTTAAAGAAATTTTATTTGATAAAAACCGCCTTTGTACATTAGAAACGAGATTTGGAACTTTGGTATTCTCCCGTATTTTCATTAATTTTGAAAGAAATTCTAAATAAATACAGCTTCAACGAAGACATTTCAGCGATGTCAATAGTTCGTGATGATATTTTTAAGAAAATCCACGAAATTCCGCGACCTACCCTACTTAGATCCTCGTTCGCGAAATCCCCGCACTAGATATATGCCCCTTAACTCGATGCAGTAGTTTTTCAGAAATAAAAAGTTCGAGAGGTCTTCGATTGTCAGCCGACCAAAGCGTACTTTCGTAAGGAGGATATCGGTCTCGAGAAGTAGGAATCGGATTGCGGATGTGGTCTCGCGGATTTTAACGATCTTGGGGCCCCATTTTCTCGCTTGGACAACACTTGCGGGCGACAACTTGATTAAGTTACAGTCTCCCCCCAGCGTTACCAAAAAAAAAGATTCGCACTCTTCGCGAAACTTAATGCTTGTTAAATCTCTAGTGCTTTAGTCATGATTTCCTTGCTCGGACGGTTCAATGAGAAATCGTGCGAGCTGCTCTTACCGCGATGCGCATTAGATATAACGGAGTCGCGCACATTTTCATTCATCGTTTCCGGCACATCGCGTCGAGAAACGAACGCTCGGCGGACGCGAACGGGGTGCCGGCGATTCGGCCGGCTCCGCGGATCAGGCCGCACTGTCTTCCTAGATGAGAGAGAGGGTCGCCTGTTTCCGGCACCCTCCGCTGATGGCGCAGCTGCAGTCGAAAACAACCCTTTGGGTGAACCTCGATACTAGCAGGTGCGTTGTGCCAATCCTGCCTGAGCGCGAGATTTACCCTCATTTGTCAAAAGCTTTTTTGGCAATATGATACTATTTAGAATATTATACAAGTAGTTGACATAAAAATTATATTATTTATAATATGACAATTATAATATTATAATGATTTTTTTCGATATCATGCTCGATTCTTGTATATGTCATAAATTTCATGAAGTATGGATTTTTTACATGCCCGGCCTCCATTTAGTACAGTGGACATGATGGCTATTTACAAAAATTTTTTGTATCTTAGGTTTCCATTCTACATTCTGTAATTTCTGCAATTATTATTTCTATGCATGTGTATAATTTATAATTTATATAATTTCTAAATAATAAATATATTTGTGTATACGATTCTAAAATAGATTATATAAGTTGTATAAGTTTGGAATAATCAATTTCTAAGTGGCTATAATATCTCAATTACTATGCATCAGACGATCAGGATTAAAGGGTAGACCTTTCAAAATCTTAAATCTCGGGCCGCGAAGGAACAACGACAAAGGGAAGAAGCGATCCTGGAAGTTTACGATCTCGTCGCTAAGAGAGAGACAGGTCCCCCGAGGGCAGCGAGCAGCGATAAACTGCGATCAGCGTGTAAATAGCTTTCACCTCGCCACGCAAGCTAAACGAGAGAGGGGTGATAAATCAGCTCCAGCTGAAATTTCCTAAGTATTTGCAAATTCCCGGATAGAACGCGTCGGAACTCCTATTTCCCAGTGCACCAACTTTCACGATAACCGTAATCCGCGAAAAATAAAAAATAGGGAGTCGAAACTCCAGCAGTAATAGGATCTTGAACAGACCACGCTGCAAGTTCAAGAGCTGAACGGAACATTTCTTATAAATTACAAAATTCTCTCTTGTTATAGTGATTCTTGCAGAATCTCAGTTAAACATCTACATGTATATTCGACGTACGTTCGAGCTACTAAGCGCCAATGATTTATTCGTAATTGTTATGGAACTATTCTAGCCTCTATTCCATTTATTTTGATGGAAACATTCCTCGCTCGTTCAATCGAAGCTACAGAGTAAACTCTCTTCGCAGAGGAGGACCGTCTGCGATCTTGTAGCCGGTACGCGTAGGTGCATGCATTCACGTACTATCGCATCGCGTAATGTCTACGACATTAACGTTAGACAAGGCGCATTTAGATGCGGAACATGTGCCAGAGCAAACTTCTCTCAAGGCGTCATGTTCCACGAACAAGTTCGGAACAACCTTGCGCACTGTCGCACCAGTACCTATGGACACTTGGCGGACGTTACGATACACCGCTGGTATTACCTTGATTGTTTCGGCAACAACGAGCGAGAGAGTTGGCGCCTGAGTAACTCGATTGTTGCGGTTCTGTGTTTAGGTGATCAAAGACTTCATCTCGAGAATATATTAAATTAATAATTAAAGTAATTATACTATGAGATTTCAATAATTCCTTATATTAAATTCAATTCGAGAATTTCAGTTTTCCTTTTAAATTATTCTAATTTATGTTCACGTGATGAAGGATTACTTACGTGATATGTGAAGACGTATTGGATATTAATAATTAAACTATATTAAAAAATTTTTTGATTTTTTTTAAGTCTTTAAAAAGAATATTTTTGCATTTTACACACATATATAATAGAATGATATTCAATATCTCGTATAAACTTATACTATACTTTTTTCTCCAGCAGTATTATGTTTCATGATTTCCCCAGACACTGAAAAGATTACGTAGATTGAATGTCTCTTTAACTGCTGAAGGTTATCGGGTCGCTTTTAAAAAGTTTGTAGATATAAATATAAATGTATAAATGCAGAGATTATAAATCGTACAAATACATTAGGGGTTTAATGTATAATTCTGGCAAATGGAGGATGGCAATCAACCTCGCCATTGACGAAACTGACGGCATGTGTATCGGGACGAGGGTCATACGTGCATAATCGATGCGACAACATGGCCCACTGCGGCGTGTTTCGCCCTCACCCTTCTCGGCTGCCATTCATCGACTTGGTCGATGGTCGACCTTGTCAACTTGACTTGAGGAACACGACAATAGGGAATTGCCATTAGGAACGCATAGATTTAATCGCTTAACTTTGATATTCAAAATTCAAATTATTTGATTTTGATTTAGTTTAAAAATTCAATTAATGTAGTTTCAATGGACTTATGAATACTTAACCATACGTATTATTAAAACTAATAAATCGTGATAAATAGTAATAATATTGTGCAAAATTCAAGTAGTAATGATATTTAGAAAGCGTAAAACATACTTAAATCTATTTCTTCTATATCATTTTGCTATATTACCAATAGAAATGTATAAATTACTCCATAATTATTTTATTTAATTAAATATAACATATAATATTTAATTTGTTTAATTGGGACAAATTTTTTTAATAATTTTAAAAATTTGTGGTCACTTGGTTGTGTGTAATAGAGTAAACTTGCACGAAATATCTACAAATCAGGTATAAAAATATTAAATTGCATTATAAAATAAACCACCGATCTTATTTTGGACTTTGAAAGTACATCTGATGGATATTTAAATCGATGTACATAATTATATTTAAAAAACATGCAGACTTACTTCATTCTTATTCTATTATTAGTAATAAAAGTTAATACTATTTTGTGTTCAAAATAGAATTAACCACAATCATTAAAAGAATTTTATTAATGAAAGGATATTTTTTAAATATATTAACCACACATTGGTTTAGAATAAACTTCTCATTTCTTCATTACCACCACAAGGAAAACCCTCGCTTATTCTCGGAAAACTCTTTTATATATCGTCCGCAGGAAGAGACGAAATTCTACTACGGTCAGCTTTACAGGAAGCTTCGGTAAGTTTACCTTCATCACGGTAAACTTACTTGGAGCTTATCGACTACAGGCAATTCTATACTTAGAACGGAGGTAATCGAGGTCCTTATCGATTATCAGCATGCACGGTGTTGGATTCGTTGTTACAGAACACCTCACAGTCCGTCGATAAAACGGTATTTTCCTATCCCGGATATGTAATTCTAAATATGTAACGCAAATTTTGCTCACTATTTGTCTATCGTCTGTTGGCAATCCCGTTTTCAATCCAAATTAAGAAATATCGATATGGGAAATTAGATTTCTCAAACATGAATTTCCATTACTTTGTTGTCATTTTTTGATTAATATAGGAAAGATGAAAAAGAAAATTGAAAAGACGTGTTTATTCTACAAACTCATATTGCTAAATTTGCTAAATTTTCCTAACTATATTTTTAATTTTATATTGTGTTCAATTCATAGAAAATCTTTCTCTCTCTCTTTCGGTTTTAAGGAGGTTCGGGTGCTTCATCGGGGAGAGTAGTGGGACGCGGGGATTTTAAGGAAAACTTTGCAACAGCGCACTAGCGTTCGAAGTATTGGGTTGGCATTGCTCGCCGCGAAAAATTGTCTGTAGCTTTTTTGGATATAGCTGAAATAATAGATTCAAAAAAATCAATTGAAAAAAAAATCAAAAATCAAAAAATCAATTTCATGTTTAATAATTAATTTCTTTACGAAATGTGCGATAACCTACCCCTTTCTCTTTCACTCATTTATTTGTAAATATATTAAGTTAAAGTGCATATTTTTCTTTTCTTATCATTTGCATTTTTTCTTGCATTATTTCATTCTGAAGTTGTGCACTATGTCATTTCCCATAAGAACCTATGCTAAAAAGTAAAATTTTTCGTGACCATGAAAAATTCCAAAAAAATTCACATAATTATATTTTGCATTGCAGAACAATATATTAAAATTTCATGAGGCTGGCTGCATTTTTTTGTAGCACCTGAACCTCCTTAATTCAATTAAGAAAATAATATGATAAAATATAATATTATAATAGTATTATCATTATTATTTATTAATGTGTTTCACTGTAATTTTGTTGATTAATTTTTATATCATATAACATTTTTCATTTATTTATTAAATATTTAATTTGTATTAAGTGAATTTAGTGAATATATTATACTTGCTTATCAAAATTTTAATAATATTACTACATTAAACATAAGTATAAATCGATTATTGTTAATATTATTATTGATTTAATTATTTCGGATTATTTTATGCACAATTTCGCAATTTCCTATTTGAGAAAGTTATGAGAGAGACAGAGACAAAGGAGAGGAAAGGAGAGGAGAAGAGTGGAGAGGAGAGGAGAAGAGTGGAGAGGAGAGGAGAGAGGGGGAGGGAGGGAGGGAGGGAGGGGGAGAGGGGGAGAGGGAGAGAGAGAGAGAGAGAGAGAGAGAGAGAGAGAGAGAGATTGTCGATATTTAAGCTATTTATTATTTTATGATTTTGCATTAAGTAACGGTATTAAATAACGCCCTGAATTTCGAAAGAGGAATTAAATTAAATTATTGCATTAATTGCGGAAATGTCAGCCAATTCCAAATCCTAATCTGAATTATTAAATCGAGCTGGAATTCATACTCTCACGGATATGTAATCAATGGAATAAATAGTATTTACTTTTGCCAGAACTCCCCGAAATACAGATTATACACAATATTATACACATATCCTTTGATTCGCTATTTAATTTATTATTGTCTATTTGTGATTCATTTTGAGATCCTTTGAATTTTTTGAAAAATATTGAATATAACAGTTAAAACTCTAGATGTAATGTATTAAAATGATTCCCAAAATTATTTTTAAAATTTTCATATAAAAAGCAAAAGGATACAGGATTTTTGCTATTATTATTATAGTATTCTGTACAAGATAGAGCAATTATTTTCAATATTATCAATTACTTCCTTATCATTCGTCTTACGAAATTATTGAAGATTGCTACATTAAATTTTAAATTAATTATTTAATGAACAAACCGGATGCGACATCAGCGAGGACGCCACACCAGTTACGTATAATCAAGTGACGAACAATGAAATTGTCGGAATACAACTTGCCTAATTCGATTTACGCGAGGCTGAGTCAGTGTAACGTCGCATCACTGGACCGAGCAAACGCGCTGGATTAAAGAGCATTAACGCATTGCATCTGGCATTAGCGACCGAAAACCAGATGTCTTTAACACATAGCACATCTGTTACTTAGTAAAGTTAATTAGCGAATTCCATTGATTCAGATATAAGATGTCTTAAAATGATCAATTATGCTTTAAACTATTCTTGAACTATATAATAAGATCATCTCGTGAATTGGATAGATCAAATTTTTCTAAACTTAAATTTATAAGAATGGATATATAATATAACAGAATTTATATAAAATAAGAATTAATATATATTAATATAATAAGACAATTATGAAATATAATAGGACATGTAAGTAATTAGAGAAAGAACGAGAAAGTTAGAGAAAATAGATAAAAATATAAAATAGTAAAGAAGAGGTAAAAAAGAGAGATATAAAAAATATATAAATAAAGTAGAATATAAATATAAAAAGATTATATATATATAACATATAATAAAATAATAAACTATAATAAATATTATAATAAATGAAGAAAATTGAAATACATCAACTGATTGTGAGATCAATGGAAATAGAATTAATTTTCTCTGTTTTGAATTTAAATGGTCCATTACAGGTTCGTAATATTATTTTTAAATATGACGTAAAAATAATTGGAAGAATGACGTTGTTTTGATAGCCTTTCGCTGCGAGGTATTACGTGTGCGCAATGTTAATGAAATATGTCCATATTCCAAAGATCGATGTATTTTATGACGTTTTTTGCAAAATTTCCGCGCATATTTAAATAATCCGTAATTTCGACATCGTGATATTTTAATAATTAAAAATTTATTTTTTTAGATAGGTCTTTTAGATATATATTTTTATAAAATAAGAGAAAGAATTACGTATATGTTGCAAAGTTATATATAAAACTATTTGCTAGATTTTATTATATTTTTCTAATTTATTTCAAACTTGTGTAAAAAAGTACTCAGGAAGTAAAAAAATTTGTAACACGATTATAATTATGCATTTTGCAAATTATTCTTTCTTTAGTTTTAAATATTTTGGTTTGGGAAAGAGTTAAATGATTACCTAATATTTAAAAATATCAATTTAACAAAACAATCTAAAATTCAGCAAAGCTTTTTACATCTCTCTTTGTAACATAATACTGATTGTTGAGCGGTATAAAGTTAAAGATATTTCAAAATAGTTTATTCACTAATTATCTTGCATATGATTACAACGCTGCAAAAATTATTTTCCTTCAACTTTTGGTATTAACTTCTGCGCAAAGATTAATAAAACGTTACGCTTTGCCGTGAACATACCCTGTGTTAATTAAACGGTCACGTTAAAGTGGCGGTTCGCAATCAAGCTTTTCGCCATCGATTTTTATTTTGCCCCGGCAATACATTATACCCTCGAATTATTTCGAATAATTCGAAGTTCTGAAGTTTTGAATTCCGTTATTATTATTTTTCTTGTTTTCTATCGTATTTTTCCATCGAGATTTATTCTCGCGCGTTCTAGGGATATTACAAAGTTAATATAAATCCAAAGTTTTCAACCAAAGTTTCCTCTGGGGAATCGGAAGCGACGTTCGTCGAATTATGACCGAATTACGACATAAGGTCAATATGAATATCCCAGTCTTGTAATAAATATCTTAAATCGAAAAACTTCTATAAAGTCTTTCTAAATTCTATAAAGTAAAATATCTTTATTCTTAATCTTACAATATGTAATAACCATTTTGCGCGGTATTTATAAGACGAAAAAAGAACGACCGGTGTGCTTCTTTCAACTCTTTCGCTACAAAATTGTAAGAATTCTCCATAAAGTAGCTTCTTCTCCTAAGAAAATTCCTTTTTAAAAAGGAATATCTAATTTATAAGATATATGTAAAGAGGCTCTTTTCAGCCTAGATATAAATGGCGATTGTTAATAATGTCGAATATTCTTGAAATAGGATTTGATTTTCAAAGCAATAATTTCCTACTTATCAAGAAACATCGATATTTTTTTAAAATACTGGAACATAACTTCTATTTTCGATCTTTGAATAAACGATTATAAAGTAATGAAGCGAGAACAGCGAAGTCTGGAGGTCGTTTCACGACCCGTAAGTTTTAATGAAGCACACGTGCGACACGTTCTTCGCGTTATGTTATTTTTACCGCGGCGATTGGTCAATAATCCGTATTTTCGGTTCCGAAGGTCGCAATAATATTTTATTGTCGTTATCGAATATATGCTTTTCATTATAATGTTCGCGAAAAGCTTGGCATAGTGAAATCATAAATACTTTATTGGAAAACTAAACGTGATTTTATAATAGCTTTTTAAAATTTAATCATAAATAAACATATTATTTAGTATTATAAATAATTATAATTATAAAATTAATTTAATTTATAACAAGTAATATTAAACAATTTTCAAATTAAGTATGCTACAATATTAATGTCCAAAAACAAAAATATAATTATATATATATGTGTTCTAATTTCTAATCTAATTTCTTTATATTATTTTACTTTTTCTATTCTCTCTCTCTCTCTCTTATTTATATAAATACAAAAAAATACGAAATGAAGCATCGCTTCAATGAATCTTTACCGCAACACCCTATGACATTTTACTAATTCTTGCGAAATTGCACTGAAAGTGCATCGATAAGTAAAGGCGACCTGGATGTTTTACCCCGACCTTTCCCATTTATGAGCGGTCCTTAGAAAATCTGTGAAACGCATATGCATGAACGCAGCCGCCCGCGTTGCGAAGAGCCCCGGGGCGAGCTGGAAAAAGCTGGAACCAGTATCGAAACCGGGACAACAGCAGCACCGAGTGTATGTCCTACATTCCTCGCTCTCGCTTTTCCAAGAAGCGCTGATGAAAAAACAGAGAAAGGAACTCGATTTCCTTGAAATTATACAAGGGAGAATAATCTCTCTCCTCTGTTTAGGTTCTAATCAATGAAATTCTTAAAATTATTTCTCGGATATAGATTATTTTAAGAAATATCTAAAATTGAATTTCTATATATATAAAATTATCGAGCAAAAATTAAAATCTATAAATATAAGAGGAGATTTTCAAGATTAATTTTTGAAATTTATAAAGTAATTGATAACAAGCAAAAATGAAATTTCGCTTGTTATAAGCTTTTAAGAAAAATAAAATCAAATTTTTACAGTTATCAAATAAAAAAATGAAATTTTAAATAAGGAACGATTTATTGGAAGAAAAGCATTCGTGTTAGTCAAGATTTTGAACAGACTCCGATTGTGTTTCTATAAGAGAAGGCTTTAATTGAATTTCCTTCGTCAACATGAACGGCGAATATTCTATCGTGTTACACGTCTATCGACGTCAACGAGGTAGCGTCTTCAAGAACATCCCGACGTTTGATGGTACACGAATCAGGAGGCAAACGTTTGGCTCACTTCGGGGGCGATATCATATTAACCCAGTTTCATTTCCACAAATTAATTGCCGGGCCTCTTATTACGGCGGAGACGCGCTCCTTCGCTATATTCGCGATTTGCGTAATTAATCATTTGCTCGCGCGCGTTTCGCAAAAGAGGATAAGGACTGACTGTGCAACCTACATCTTGCAGAATATGAAATGATAACAAACTTCATTATATTTTTTGACGTACGTAGATTTAAAGAATTGAAAAGTCGATGATCTTGAAAATTTTCTGTCTAGACATCCAATATTACTCTACACTTTATTCTTTTTTTTATAATTTAAACTACATATTGTTTCGTTTAACTTAAAGAAATTTTATCTTTTATTAATATAATCTCTCTTTAACAATATAATAACAATAAAAAAACATTTTTATTGATATTGAAGATTCCAGAGAAATAGTCTTATTGTGCCAATAGTAGTTAAAAAGGTTTTGCACTTAGATTGAGGCAATGTATTAAATCGCGGACTATAACTTTGCTTCGAAATTTGTTTCGTTTATACGGTTCGTTTCTCTTTATATTTTTTATGGAACTTTAACTTTTCTCTTTTTCCGAATGTAATAAAACTCAGGAGGTAAAATACAAGCGCTTTCGAGTAACTTTAAATCCTTCATGGAAAACAAGTTTGAATGTTTTCCGCTGTATAGTTACAAGTTAAAGTGGCTATTAGTAGCGTTTACTAACAGTTGTTTGCAAAAAAATATGAAATACGTATAAAATATCGCTTAAACTATTGATCTTTTGATAATCTTTTCTCTCTGTATATGCGTGCGTAAAATTAATATAAATTTGAGTCGAGAGGGATTTTTACGATTCATTATTTAGATTCCATTTTACTGAAAATGAAAATAAACGTTTATGCGCGCCTGCAAATATTCTATGATAACATGACTGCAGTTCTCGATGCAGCAGTCGCGTACATCCTACAACAATAGTGAGAGGATGCTATTGTCCTGGATGCTAAGCAGACGTCGCAGTTTGACTACCCATGAAATCTTGACAAGCTTTCTGGCACGGGGTGTCGCATCTCACGCTTTGCAAGCATGAACGTTTAAAATGTCACATGCTATCGAAATGTTATAAAGACGTTCGACGTTATAAAGATGTAATTCCACAAATTTGTCATTTTTGTCGAAAACTCCGCATCCGCGAAGCAATAAAAAATGAATAAATTTTATGAAACTAAACTCTCATACTAAATTAAATAAAACTCTAAATAAATAACTTGTACGATGTATTTATATACAGGGTGGTCCTCGTAACGGTCGCCACGATTTTTAAGGCACTTACAAAAATCTGACAAAAAAAGTCATAAACAAAAATTTATCAGTTTCTAACCAGCAACAAATTGCAATAATAAAAATTGACCAAACATTTTTTTTCCATAAAAAAGTAAGGTCACCTTGAAATTTTTAAATGGAAACCCCAATTTTTTATTGCATATTCTTGTAGCTTACCTCGAGAGCTTTCCAAAGCACTATAATTAAGTATTTTTTCATTAAGAACTTTTGGAATTATAAGGCTTGAAGGTTTTAGTATTTTGACATAAAATACAAAATATCTTATAAAACATTAAGTTTTCGGTAATGTTACCTTAATACTTTTATGCACAAAATAATGAGACGAAGTATGCAGATGCATGTGGAAATTACATATTTTTTCTTAAAAGCAACCATGTCTTTTTTTCATACCAATTGATTTGTCTCATTATTCTGTGCATAAAAGTGTTAAGGTAACATTACCGAAAACTTAATGTTTTACAAGATATTTTGTATTTTATGTCAAAAAACTAGAACCTTCAAGCCTTATAATTCCAAAAGTTCTTAATAAAAAAATACTTAATTATAGTGTTTTGGAAAGCTCTCGAGGTAAGCTACAAGAATATGCAATAAAAAATTGGGGTTTCCATTTAAAAATTTCAAGGTGACCTTACTTTTTTATGGAACAAAAATGTTTGGTCAATTTTTATTATTGCAATTTGTTGCCGGTTAGAAACTGATAAATTTTGTTTATGACTTTTTTGTCAGATTATTGTAAGTGCCTTAAAAATCGTAGCGACCGTTACGAGGACCACCCTGTATAGCTCTTTTTCAGTTAATTATTAAATTTTATCTCTGACCAATTTTAATATCACAAAATTATACTTTTTTAGTTTCAAGTTAAATTATTCTCGTTCTTCACGCCAAGTTAAAAAGTTATTGCGAGATTTATTTAGGCAAATTTATCAAGCTTTCTGAAAAAATAGCTTGCACACAATATAGAACAGCACTGTAAAAGATTAATTAGAATCATTTCAAAACTGCAAAAAATAATCTCATTGTAAGCAAGAATGTGATTAAATCTGTTATTTTCAGTTCTGGAGAAGGAATCTATTGCAGGAATTTAAGAAAGTAGTGGTAAATTTGATGGAAGTAAATGGGGATCGAAAGAAATGTAAGTTTCTTTAAAACATTGTTATTAATTTTCTACACAGTAGATCCACATCTCCAAACACAGTCTATACATTCGCGATCTGTATCCACGCGATACATGAAGATCTTGTCTCGTACACATACACACGTATTCTTTTGTCATGGCATAAAAATGCTATTTGCAACGTTTTGCAAATATATCACGCATTAGGCTTTCATTATGGCGGATGCGTAGCAACGCAGGCAACTTTTAATTAAAAATTAACGCTATTAATGATATAACTGTTATAATATAACTGTTATAACTGATATAACTGATATAATATAACTGTTAATTAATAATTGTGAAGAGATATTTAATGTAATGAATAACTAAATACATATGTTATAAATATTTTAAAGGAGATATAAAATTTAAAAATATTTTTACCATTAAGGGGATCCTATAGTGAAGACCGAACTTCGACGCAAGAGCCGACTTTACCGACCGATTTACAATACATACATACGATTTACGAAACATCGATACATCACTACATACTACTACATCAATATTGCACGCATACATACGCACAAATTTTCATTTAAAATAATCTTTCATATTAGGCTTTCAATCTTAGTTCCAATTGCACGATATTATTCTTACATGTTGTCCCTACCGCGCGCTGGTCTCATTTTGTATATATTTATTGTAGAATTTTCGTATCAAGCAAATATTGTCGTCAACTTAACCAAAAATAAGTAAAATTTTTTATTTTTTCTTCGTTTCAAGTCAACCGAGCGCTATAGATTTTCGTGCGTACTTCAATTCTGTATAAGAATTTTGCATTTCTATAAAACTAATTAAAAGATTACTTTAATTTAAAAATGTCGGTAAAAGAGACGGTTGTAGGATCCCCTTAATAATGACGAATTCTGTGTACGTGTGTGTAATAAATCATAAAATTAAATTATAAATTTTTGAAAAGACTACATGAGTGTCTACAGTTAAAGGAAAAAGTATTTGTATACTTACAGATTGATTTCGTTTCAGATACATTAAATATTGATTATTGGTAATTAATAATTATATGTACTTGAAACTTAAAACTCTTAACATGTTGTCAATTACAGCATCGTTTCAATTCAATAAATAATTGTTAATGTCCTGAAATATATATAACAAATTATTACATCAAAATATATATGTAATACATATAGACATTGAAGTTAATGAAAAAATGAATATATCTATCTTTTACCGTATTAATTTACCTAATATTTAGCAATGTTCGCCGCAAATTAGTGACAATCTCGCAGCGAATAGCCTCTTCGTTATGTATCACGATCTATGAAACCACACTGCAGTAAATATAGTTATGCAACCTGTAAATTCCGCCATACGCGTGTGACCATGCATCCAAGATAACCACAATCTCTCGCAGAACGATCTTGATATCAATCTAAAGTTTATGGAAATTGCGCGCCCATGAACGATAAATTTTCTCATTCACGCTATTGTCATTAAAATACTACATGTTTTTTTCCATTGGGAATGTCTTTTTGTCTAAGGCCTACTTCAGACGATGAATAATTCGGGGCATATCAAATATATAAATTTTTATATATTTAATTTATTGTTTTGTTTTCTAATACTTGAAATTTTTTCCGTAACTCTTTCGCGAATTATAGATCGTCTGAAATGGATTTTATTTCCTTTTTCTTTTGTACGATAAAACTGCTTTGCTGACATGATTGCTCGCAAAACCGCTTTAACGCCAGAAACGTCTCGTAAACATCGATTTACAACGTTGCACATTACGTTACGTTAGGAGGATACTAACCGCTTTTATACGTAGCCTAACAGATACGTGATATACGAATGGATCGAGCCGGCGAACGATTTCGTAGCGATTTCGTATCCCGTAATTCGTTCCCCGTAAATATATAGGGAAGAAATTAGAAATTGAAATATATATAAACGATCATAAATAAAGAAAAAATTAGAAGAAATTTATATAAATCTCAAATCAATTTTTATTGGTACAAAAATATATATTTTATTTACTGTCAAAGTTTAACTTTTCTAAATTATTTTAAATCAGAATATCATATTTAAAATTAAATAAACCTTATAATTTATAGATTTGTATTTTTCTAAATTTCTTTATAAATCTCTCTCTCTCTCCTTCTCTCTCGATTTTCACACAACAGTGTTTTGAAAGTTAAATTTATTGAAGTTATTGGGAACTGCTATTTAATTTGAATTCCAATTTTTATTAATTGCAATTTGTAATTGCAGTAAAAAGACACGTCCACGATATCGTCCACGCTCGATCATATTTATGTTAGTGATTGTTCTGCATTCTGAAGTATACATAACTACATACGTATACCGTCTTCTTTGATCTGCCAGCCGTTAATATAAAAAAGCTAGTAAAAGAAAAAAGAGGGAAAGACTGAAGAATCAATTACACCTTCGTAAAACCAATTGTTTCATTATCACCGCATATCATCAACCTTTTCTAAAAATATCGTTTATCTAATAATAGATCGAAATAATCTTAGAAAGAGGACTTTATTAAAAAAAAAATGTCAAATATATTACGCATGATATTTTATTCATATGCATCGATATAAATATCTTGATTGAAATGGCAGTAAAATATATTATAGAATATTTTATTGATTGACCGATAATATATATGCAATGAGATTAAATAATATGTAAAATGTATTATATTCTTTTATTATTAATTTATTTATTATATATATATATATATATATATATATATATATGCAGCCAATTCTTATTAAACATAAGAAAGCATTTGACAGTACAAATAAAATAAAGATTTTGAATTAATATAATACTGTTCCTAAAATAGACATGTTATTTCTCCCGAAAAATAAGGACTTTAATAAACAAAAAGTTCTTTCTGAGATAAATCGATCCAGTGTAATTTCAATAACTTCGTTATTTTCTAAAATTGTGCACAAGACTTCTAATAATCATATGACGTGGACGATAACATATCAACAAAAATAATTCACGTTGCTCCATTCTTTTTAAACGTTTCCAAAGATAAAAAATTAATTCGATGCAAATTAAGGTCGAGCATTCATCACATTCATTGTAATAAATAATATACAATAAATTCTAATAAATATATATGTTACGATTAACGAATGACGGAACATCATCAACATTCTTACATCTTATTGCTGTACATATAGGTATACTGTGTATATATGTATATATAATATATTCTGCTTCATCTTTGGCATTTTAATGATTCTCTTTAATAAGATGCCCTCATAAATTTATCTATTCCGATAAAATGATTTGTCTTGCGGGAGGGATGATACGTTTTAACATTTATACACGAAGTTACTCGAGCCTAAACGAACGCAGATTCGTATTTACAATGATACCTCGTTTATATATAATAACGCTAAGAGCTCGTTATTATAAATCCCTTTGATTATAACGAAACGCGCTGTCGCAGCGCAATTATGTACAAAGTGATCCCCTAAACGAATAGAACGGCTTTATCTCCCACCTTCCAACCCTTTTCTTTGGTCTCTTTGTTTTTCCCTTCACTTCTCCTCCAAGTGCGGGACAGTGTCTACAGAAATACCACTCAAATCATCAGATCCTTTTAATTAATCCTTTCATGCCTTTTTAAATTTAAATTATTCAATCAATTTCGAGCTAATATCTTTTTTCAGAAAAAATTCTCGAAACGCATATAATTTTTGGTTAATTTCAGAGACGAAAAATTTTCGTCTAATCTATCCAAAAATATAAATGATTAAGGGCGAAAGTAATAGGCTCAAAAGAATGATCTTTTTATATGCAAGCTTCAAAAGTCCAAATTTGCTATTATACACATATAATTAATTTATTATAATATTATATTAGTGTTCATGTTATTTGGGTTCAATTTCTCAGAAGGGCAGAAATTTAATTTGTTGCAAAAGTATATGATGCCAATTACGGCAAAATAGAAGTTCGCACACGAATCAAATGTTCGTAGTTCGAAAGTTCATTTCGACGTTATCGGACCACCGCTAAAATATTACTGCTGAATCGGAACATCAATCTACCAACGGACAGGAGCCTTATTTACGGACCTGATGGAACGCTGCCGGGACAGAAATAGACCCTTGGGGACGAGCGGCGAATGTGTCCCTTAAAATAGGTCGGCCGCAGGACGAAATAGGCACGAGTATGGCGTACATACTCTATTCACACTCTCTTTGGGACTATAAACTTCTTTCTAGCAAATCGTATTTGGTATTCGTGAATACCTGATGCAAATATATGACGTCGCATACCTTTATGAGCTTAGCTTTAACTTGAAATTTTTTGACGAGTTTGATCTTAATTTTAATGATAAATTCTTTGTGTATTTTAAACAGTCTTAATTTCAATGATAAATTCTTTAAAATATCTGCTTTCTTATTTTTCTTTATATTTTATTATATCCCTGAATTTCTTTTTCAAATCTTATCTCAAAGAGATAATCAAAGAAGATCATAAAATGAAGACGCGATGAGAGAATAGTAAATACCAACGTTCCCATAATATTAAATTGATCACAAATTTCGATCATTTTTTTTGTTTCATCAGCAAAGAAAAATATATTATTTCTTTCAAAGAAAATTGACTTTTTATCAAACTATGTCTTCTTTTATATTTCAAAAACTAAGTTCTTTCTTAAATCTTTTCCCCTACATTTTTAAAATTAACTCTTTAAGTTCGACATTTTATTTTACAGACAATATTATATTATAGTATCGAATCGTTAAACATTTTCGCGCCCGTATAAGAAAAAGAAGAAATAAATTTTTTGATTGGCCTGATTTTTAATTTTTGGGATTTATCTGTCCTACTTGCCGCTCCGGTCCTACCTATTCTTTTCTATTCAGAAGATGCTCCGAGGACTCCGCATTACTTTCACCTCACCGGATCGCGTAATCCGTTTAAATACACGCCTCGATGTGGACGTTGGTCATCTCGCTATTGCGCAGCTGATTGTTGACGTGCAGCTCGGATGAGGCGTTGCTGTGCACGAGATCCTGTCTGCGATGCACCTGGCGCAGGTCGCGCACCGGTCTGATCGCGCGACAGCAGCTTTCGAGGGTTTTGCGAAAGGCCGCACGAAACTCGCGATTGAAGTACGCGTAGATCAGCGGGTTCAGGGCGCTATTGAAATAGCCCACCCAGAACACTAGCACTACCACCCAGTTGCTGCTCTTACACGAGTCGCACAGAGCCGTGATGATGTACCTATATCGAACAAATATTCGCAATGTTATTGCATTGAAATAAATCATATAACAAAATTGGTCCCCTCAGAATTACGTTTCTTTTTTCACATTAAATTGAATTTTATTCAATTTACTAATACATAAGCAATAAACTTGCTGTACAATTTTAAAAATTAAAAGATATTAATCTCTTCGTAATTTTTTATATTTAATAAATATAAATTAGTTTTCGGTGAAAACATAATAGGGAAAGACTGTATATAATTTTAATCGGTATACTCGAATCTGTAATAAATACTGTTGTGTAATAGATCATGTAATAAATGCTATATATGTTTTATGAAAACTTCCGCTTTCTCGATATCTTATAATGATATAATTATCGTTAAGCATATTGGGCTATACTTCATAATGAGTTTTTAATTGCAGATTGTGTATACAATCATTTGTTATAAGATTATGACTTGTCATGTGTGATATGATTAAATATTGAATAAATTATAATAATGTAAAAATAAAAAAGGATATTTAGTTTTTAGTTACAAAAGACGTGTAAAATTTAGTTGCAAAATATAATAAATCCATAACGATCTGTGTATATGAGACGGAAAGGAAGAAACGAAGTATCTCATTTTCTGGCGTGACCTACATGCACCTGGCGTCGAAATTGTTTCCATCGACAAGGGAAGAATGGATTTACAGGCTTCCAGAGGGGGACGATCCTCCCCCTCGTCACGATCTCTCTTGAACGGCGTTGTTATACGATTTCTCCCCTTCATTATCGATTTGGAAGGGGGCAAATAATATAGAAATATAATATAAACTATATTGAATCGCTCAATGTTAAAATGCCGCGATTCTATAAAGCTAAAAATAAATCGTTTACTTCAGAATCTGCTCTAAATCTACTAGGAATCTACTTACAACTTTTCCATTTCCGAATAAGATCCCTTTTCGTTCGAAGAGATGGAAAATGTAAGAGTAAATTCCAAATAAGTTTTGAGAAACAGACTATATTTATACATACATTCTTGAATTTTTATTAAAAATTTTTATTTCTGAACAAAATGAGAATAGAATAAACTCAAGAATAGATTCTAAGCAGACTTATAAAAAAGATTCTGAAACATACGATTTTCAATGTTGGTAGAGCTTCTTGTAACTATTTCTATTTTCGTGTGTTATTAATTATATAAAATTTCAAGCAGATTCCACGCTAAATTTTTTCTTTATTTTTAATATGTTGTACATAAAAAAGTACAAAAATTGATCCAGAAAAATATATGTTACTTCTATAAAACGCTATAACATCACCGTATTTTTACGCGCATTTGCGTTGATCGATACAAATCGAACTATGTGTCCCGTATTAGAGTGTATTAGCTGCTAAGAATAGAATGGCTACCGGTTAAGGTCAACTTTCTTTCTCTCTGCCCATGTGAATGGCTAAAGTTCTTTACACATTGAGATAGTTTCTCATTGACCGTCGCGTCGTTCAATTCCTTTAAAACTTTTATCCGCGTTTCTCTTTCTTTAACGATTGCCGGCGCAACATAATTGCTACACAAATCGATACTTGATTTCTTTTGCCTACTTTTTATGCAATAGCCTGCACCTTAATTTATTCAAGACGATTTTTCATGCATTAGGCTCTGCATTAGATCGATAAATTATAATCAGTGATGACATAGTACGAGATTATATTATATGTATTATACATGTAACGGTTGAGAATAATGTTTTTTTCCAAAATTTCTTAATAAATAAATGGTACATGTAATAAAATTATAAATAAATTTTTCTTCTCAACTTCTATAAT
Source organism: Aphaenogaster ashmeadi (assembly GCA_003063805.1). NCBI lineage: Eukaryota > Metazoa > Arthropoda > Insecta > Hymenoptera > Formicidae > Aphaenogaster > Aphaenogaster ashmeadi. The sequence goes on along the minus strand of NJRQ01000209.1, from coordinate 240,152 downwards.
ACATTGTATTATATTGCATTATATTGTAGATCGTCCAAAATAGTCTTTACAACATTTATTCGTGTCCCTGTTACGTTGACAGATTCAATTTGTCTGAAGAAAATATTCACGTAGTGCGAGTAGTGACACCTTGAGATGTGTCAGACGGCGACAAATACATAGAATCGAAAAAGCTCGGTGGGCAAGAATGGAAAAGTGGGTCAAGGATTTGTCCCGTAATGAGGCCAGGCGAAGAGGGAGAAAGGGGGAGGGGGAGAGAGAGAGAGAGAGAAAGAGAGAGAGAGAAATAGAGTATTGGCTTGTATTATTCGGCGGAATAATGGGAACAGAGATCCGATTCTCGAATATATAGGAAAATTGATAGCCGTATAGTGAATTTAGCAGCGATATACTAGTGGAATCGCGCGACGAGAATTCTATTGTTTTTCCGACGGAGCGGGAGAGTTGGTGGAACCACCAACGACGGTGTAATGACAATTGATAACGAGCAAATAATCGAAAGCTACGAATTGTTTCGCTTCTTCTTTGCGTTTTCCCTTCGGTATATTCCGAATGGTATATTCGGTATGTCCCGAGATACCACATTACCTGTTATTACCGCAATAGTGTAATAATAATTCACGTTTTTTTCTTCATCAAACAATTGACACAGCAGTTGTGAAGTAACAATAATGACGTTAAATATGAATAATATAAAATAAAGAAAATATTTATATAAAGAAATGTAAAATGTAGAAAATGTAGAGAACGTTTTATAATGTATTATTAATAATATAAGAGATTTTACATAGAAATATATCAATTACTATTTTGAAATTACAGAAAGTCATCAAAACGCTATAAATATTTATGCAAAACAGCTGGATATAAATAGTGACGAAAAGTCTTTTCAAATGAAACATCGCGGTTATGGATCACCACAATTTACTTTGATGTGGATCACTTGAGAGATCAAAGAGAGCGCGAAAGTGCAACATGATTCGAAATATGAAACCGGTTGAAAGTTGATTAAACTCAACGGAAGCATTTGGCTTTTCCTCTTATAAGCTCGCTGATGAAGAAGGATCGATTTGGATTATTGCGAAATATGACAACTGTGCTTTTCTTTCCCAGTTCTCTTCCGAATTATTGAACTTCCTTGACGCTCGCGAAAAATTTTTCACGAAGTAAGAAGCCAGTAAGTGATTACATGGAAAAACACTTTAGTTGCGTTCACATATTGGGAAGGCCGTTAATGTTATCATCCTAGTTTTCGAGTAGAAAAATATAATTTTATTTATTATTTATTATTTTATTTATTTAAAATCGATAAAATTTTCCATTTAATTTTTCATTAATTAGTAAAAAACTAAGTATTTTATTTCTTATGTTAATTTTATATTTTTTTATACATAATCTAAGCTCACTAAAAAATATTAACATGTTAAATATTAATATTAATATTTAAAAACATTAAAAGTTAATATAATTCAATCAAAATTCGCTTGCACTTTAGATTAAACCTTATTTTACATACAATTTCAAAATTAAATTAAAATTTATGAATTTCTCTGCTGTTTAATAAAATGATATAATTTCCGTAAATGCTAATTTACAATTTAATAAAAAAAGAAAAATAAAAAAATAAGAGAAAAATAGAAAAAAACATTCCATTTTTCATTCAATGTTCCAATATGAATCGTTTTTATCGGGTATCCATATAACTTTGCAACAGATATAACTGTTTGTATATTTTTTTCGAAATCCTGCACAATATATCGTGTCTCGTAAAACAGCAACGTAACCGTCTATATCCATTAAATACGAGCGATGAATGTTTATCGCGCGCTAAAAGCCCGTAATAAAAGTTCTGAAAACTGGAAGGATAACCAACCAATCAGAAAAGACATAAAAATTTATTTTTTCTGTTTCAAATGTATTTTTTGTTTATGATATATAAATGCATTAAGGTATTAAATATTAAATATATAAAGAAAATATTAAATATATAAAAAAGATGTATATATTAAATATGTAAATTTTTTATATCTCTTATATTAAATTATATAATTAATATTATTTTTTACATAAGAATATTTAAATATAAATAAATTATGATAAATAAATACATACATATTTGATAATACATAAATATTCTTACTTAAAACATTTTTTGCTCTGAGTATACCTACACATCTGCCTACGCAATTCCTTCGTTAATAAAGCCTGGCGTTTTATTGAAAAAGCCCTGTACTAAGAAGTTAAATTTAGAAATGGCTGACTTTCGGTCTTTCGTCACAAGTCTATTGTGACATGTCGTCATGCCACTGCGTTATACCTCGAGGAGAGGCACTTGACACACACCGGAACCACCCTTTCTCCGCTTCGAGGCTGCACATAACCCTCAAGCTCTCTTCGTTGCAAATCTCCGGAGATCGCGGCGACATACACTACTTTTCTCTATCGATCGCGGCTCCCTGTATAACCGTCCGACCAACCGACTCTCACCTCCTTTCCGCGTTACTGCACCCTCAGGAATTTTGGGGCGACACGGCGCAATATCCCTCGGCCATCCGCTTTCGTTCGGATATCGATAATAATCGTCAAATGGACGATTTCTCGAGATTGACCTCGATTGACGCGTATCTTCTCCAGGAACTTTCGGTCACCGTATATGCATAGCGTATACATATGTTACGAAGATGTTGTATATATAGATATGTTATAAAGAGATATTTAGAAATATAATTCAGGAATTATATATAATACTATCAGAAATTACAAATAATTGCTTATATTGTATGACATAATATCACTTTTTTGATATCAAACTCTCCGTAATATGTAGGGCGTCCCTTACTAAGCTCACTTCCTTTAAAGCGATTTTTTTTGCCAATCTTGAATTGATTTTTCCTCTCATTAAAAGGATAATATCAAAATACCGTGAAATTGCTTTTCAACTGCAAGCATTTGAAAATAGATGTCGGAAAAATTAAGCTTCGTAGAAATAAATCGATATAACAAAATTATATTCTTTATAAGACGCGCGCTGCGCGTGCACAAGTAAAAATTTTATAATATAATCTTCATTTAAAGTTAAAAATAGAAAAAATGGAAAGTTTCACTGAAAACTGTTTAAAAATATTGAATACCGAAAAGTTGCGATAAATCATAATCTCTTTCCATGTTTTTGCTAACAGACAATATTTTAAATTGATTGAAGAATCGATGCAACGAAAATGCGTTTAGTGAAAGACATCCTATATGTGTTATGTAACTATACCATCAGTATGTGGCCAATTTTATAATTGCAGTTCTTTATATACACGGAAATTTACGAAGAACTTGGGGATAATATATAATGTCGAAAATTACGAATGATTGCCTATGTGTATTATGCACAATCTTCCACTTACTAAATCTTCGTGATATGTGTATCTTACAATATATTTATTACGATGAAAGAATACTTAATTTTCTGTGATCATGTAAAATCTCTGACGATTCTATAGAATCTCAGATTACTTTGAATGCAAGAAATTTTCAAATGTCATTTCATACAATCATCTGCAATTTCATAAAATTACATATAATTTGATGAAATCACCGGTAATTTTATAAAATCGCGATCATGTGAATTCTTCCAAAAAAGAATTAATTAGTTCCGTCATTGGATGATTCACGATGTTATAACATCATTAGTGATGAATACGCTTAATTTTCATTAGGGTACACCGGGGGCTATTTTGTTCACGGGGTTATTTCGCTCATATTAAGCAAATTTGCTACTGCGCAATCGGTATGCGTATCGATAGCGTTCAGTACTTGCAAGATACTTTTGAGCAAGTACTGAACGCTACGCATACCGATACGCATACCGATTGCGCAGTAGCAAATTTGCTTAATATGAGCGAAATAACCCTGTGAGCGAAATAGCCCCGGCGTACTCTATATTCTCTAACATGTAGTTATAAAAATTCTTGTTTTTATCTTTATCTCTATCATTACTCTATACTTTCATCAATATATTGATATATTTCTACAGTTTGTATCTGATTCGGCAACAATATTTCTCACTCGAAAAAGTTACTAAATCAACGAGATTGCTCTATATTAAGCAATTAACGAACATTGCATTTGATGTACACAATATTTTCTTCTCTTCTTTTTTTTGCGTTTTTGCACCCCACATTGTTTGCACGAAAAGAGGGCGAAATGAAGATGCATCCTACACGCGCTACATCTCTCGCGTAGTTCTATTTACGCTCTAAATTAATTATCGAGTTTCAAGACTACTCTCTCGCCGAAAACGTGCCTTTCTCTAATAATACTTCACTGAACAAAATACTTCTCTCCAACTTTTCATTCGAATTGAAACAGAACATCTGTCAGTTTTTCCTTTTTTTAAGGAAACGAGTGTTAAAAATATTGTATATAATAAAACAAGATGTGTAATATCGTTTTCTTTCTTTAAGTTGTGGCGCAATAATTAATTTAGCATAATAAGGATAATTAAAAGGTTTTTAAAAAGTGAAAGGATTATACAAGTCCCAGTGGATGTGCGTGCGTCTCTTAAAAGCGCGTTTAAGAATCCCCTCAAAGATAACGTAATGTCACGCCAACGATTTACCTCACGTACGTAATTAACGAAGCAAACACGAAGCTAACATACTGTACGCTATTTAGCGGGAGAAAATAACGTTAATTACCGTGACAGATTGCGCAGCATGTATCCCACGTGATACACACTGATAAGAAAAATAACATTTTTGTAACATGTAGTATATCTTCTGTTATTATCGATCAAATTCTGAATCTTCATTTCAGACTTTAATAAATATTGATAGAAACCGTTACGTCTTCTATGTATGTGTGTAATTCTTTGTAAAAAAACTAACTTATTTTCCTAATTACTAAATAGAACAAAGTTCTTTTAACGCAATTTTTGTAACTCTCTTAATTTTTTATAGATCAATTTCAACTAAACAGCAGTTAAAAATGATTTTTTTCTGATTCTAATCTATAAGAATTTCTCTTATATGATTTTTACCTCTTTTATATATAATAATAATAGTAAAATAAAAAACACCAAAAAAATTATAATTATAGGAAAAGGTAGAAGCAGGAAAAGAATATAATAATAGAAGATAAATAGAATATATATCAAATATGAGAGAGAGAGAGAGAGAGAGAGAGAGAGAGAGAGAGAGAGAGAAGAGGAGAGGAATAGAATAAGAAAATAAGGCTGATATTAAAGTCTCATTGAGTCTCATTGCAATAAAACAATAGATATTTTCGCGAATAAACTTAAAGAAATTATATTGAATATATGTTACCAAAGAAAGAAAGGCAGCCAGCAAGCCAGAAATGCTGACATGATGATGCCGAGTGTCCTAGCTGCCTTTCGCTCTCTTTTCATCTTGCTGTGGCTAGTTATCGGCGGCTCTTCCGGCTGCGGTTCGGGTGACGATTGGTCCACGGTCGGCAGAGATGTCAGACCAGCCGAGATTCCGTTGATCTGCAGATGTTTATTTAGCAAAGCCGCCGCGACTTTACTCCTAAAACATAAATATAATAAATATCGAATTATATATTATAATAAATAACAATTATATAATTACTTAATGTAATATTGTAAAATATAATATTATAAGATGTTTAACTAATATTTTTTATTTCACACACGTACACATATACAATGCGGGATTCAATTTTCTATAATATTAGTTCTTGCTTCACAAAAATGGTGCAATCAATACATTAAAGAATGAAATTAAATAAATTAAATACAAAGAATGTTAAGTAAATATAATTTAGTATAAATAACATTAAATTAAGTATAAATATCTTCTTTATTCTGAAAAATAATTCTTTATTCTGAAAAATTATTTTCCTAATATGCTAATTTTCTTCCTAATATTTCTAATTTTCCTAATTGCATCTTTTGTTCTAAAGTTATACAATATTGAATAATCTCTTTTAATCTCTTATACTCTCTCGTGTAAAGTAATACGCAACAAACGCACTGAATATAAACAAGATTACAAAAACAGCTTTTAAATATTGTTTTCGGAACGAAAGAAATGATGATGTATTGCAATAATTTGAACTCATTGCGAGAGAGAAAGAGAGAAAATGTCGCGTGGAATGTTATCAATCCTAAGGCCACTTTTATCATTGTAGCAAGTCATAACATTACAATTGAGCCCTTCAATTGAACATTTTGAAAATTACGTGAATAATCTCCAAAGAAAATTCTTATAAAAGTTGTGTATATATATATAATAGTTTTTATTTATTATATTCCATTATTTATTGCTACTGGTTTTTTACCAAATTATAATGGGTCTTCTTTCTCCTCTGTTTAAAATCATGTCACCGATGTTTATTCAACTTTGACTTTCTCGACCGCGAGTACGATGCACCATGGTTTTATCACCACTTGGCCGTTATCCAAGTTTACTTCACGCTACCTTTTCGACCTGCTAAACCGCATGAATTTAATGTCTTCCCGACGTACGATTATTTTATTGTTACTTCCATTTTGAATTCGCCGCAGTACAATCCGACCGACTTGAACTCTGACCTTCCGACCTAGATTTTTCATCGCAGCTTGATGAAAGAATTTATATGAATTAATAAAAAAATTTTAATATTTTATTGTTAAGCCATGAGGATTATTTTATTTTCATCATATATATGTTACCGTAAATACCCGAAATCCGTCACTTCGCGAACTTACTAGTAAAAACCCGAAAAATATATACATACTCTTCGGGTATTTACTAGTAAGTTCGCGAAATGACGGATTCCTGCTTTAGTCAGTTTGCGAAGTGACGGATTTCGGGTATTTACGGTAACATATACATATACATATATATATGTGTGTGTATATAAATACATATATATTAAATTTCATCATATTATTTTATTATTATTATTATCATTGGGGACGATAATAATACGCAATAATAATATAATAATTTGATGCAACGAAAGATTTAAATGAAAAAACGGAATATATAATTTCTTTGTTTTTCGAAAATATTAGAGTAATTCCTGAATTAGAACTAGAATAACGCTACTCGATGCTGAGGAAACGTAATGTACAGTATGTGTTTGCTTTTATATATTGCTATGATATATACGTATAATCTAGAAAATTGCGCGTCGTACATACTTGTTGGTGAGCTTTTGCACTCAAATATTGCATTCGTTATTTGATTTGGTTGCTTCGCCCGCGCGATTTAACAACATCCATTTCATCGCACTTACAGCTGATTCACGGGCAAATACAACTTTGAGATAAACTCGTGTTCGAGAGAATTAATATCGCAAAATATTTGCAAAACAGACACAAACTTCAGTTATATCCATAAATCGAGAGAAGAAACATTTTGATGTATTTTATTTTATTAGAAATTAAAATATCCTGATAAAATCTTTAAAAGAGATATTTTATTATTGAATCTTTTATTTTTTCAAATATTATTTATATTTTTTAAATATTTATACACTGATATTTTATTTATCTACATTTTGAATATAGTTTTTTTAAACAATATTAATAGTATCAAGAAACGGTCCGTATAATCATCATTTAATCTTTTAGGATATCTCGTAAATAGAGAGATTACGATTAGGATTACGTTCACAATAAACATTTTTGCATTCACAATAAAAATTCTGAGAATATCGGTGATACAATTAAAATGCGAATAAAATGCCATAATATTAAAGTTTTCGAACTTTGAATTACTAATTAGCATATCCTAAATAAGTAGTTTACAAATAAGTAGTTTCCCTCATTACTGGAGGCAAACGCAATTAAACTTTGGTAGTTCACCGGCATATCCCGTTATGCATCAACTCAGAAATCCGTACAGATACTTTGAGAGTAGATATTAATATCTTAGATTAATATACAGGGTGGTCCTCGTAACGGTCGCCACGATTTTTAAGGCACTTACAATAATCTGACAAAAAAGTCATAAACAAAAATTTATCAGTTTCTAACCGGCAACAAATTGCAATAATAAAAATTGACCAAACATTTTTTTTCCATAAAAATGCAAGGTCACCTTGAAAATTTTTAATGGAAACCCCAATTTTTTATTGCATATTCTTGTAGCTTACCTCGAGAGCTTTCCAAAACACTATAATTAAGTATTTTTTCATTAAGAACTTTTGGAATTATAAGGCTTGAAGGTTCTAGTATTTTGACATAAAATACTAGAACCTTCAAGTCTTATAATTCCAAAAGTTCTTAATGACAAAATACTAAATTATAGTGTTTTGGAAAGCTCTCGAGGTAAGCTACAAGAATATGCAATAAAAAATTGGGGTTTCCATTTAAAAATTTCAAGGTGACCTTGCTTTTTTATGGAAAAAAATGTTTGGTCAATTTTTATTATTGCAATTTGTTGCCGGTTAGAAACTGATAAATTTTTGTTTATGACTTTTTTTGTCAGATTATTGTAAGTGCCTTAAAAATCGTGGCAACCATTACGAGGACCACCCTATATATATATTCAGAAAGGAGAGAGAGAGAGAGAGAGGGGGGGGGAGGGAGGGAGACTCTCTTCAGCACACAATATGTTGTAAATATATTTGTATTGTAGTCGTAAAATTTACTATCACTAATATAGATAATATTAATATAGATAATTATAATAAATGTAATTACAATAAAAGTACACCTTTTCTTATAATCGTCTACAAGTAATAATGTTTTATCATTTACTAAAAAATTAATCCAAGATTGATCTTGTAACTTGATAAACCGTTTGAATAAGCTAGTTCAATTAAAAAGTTCGAGATCAACTGTAGCTTCCATATTACTTCAGACCTCGGCAACCACGATTTTTAACAAAAAGAAAAGAATATCGCACGAACCTCTTGTTTCAGCTGCGAACTCGCATTCGAAGTTACGCTCGTTCTCGAAACAGGCGCAAACTTGGAAGATGCTTTTCGACTATACTTTTTCTTCCATAAACACTCGCTACGGTATGAGGAGAACGTGGAAAGCATTGGCCGAAGCTAAATTTGATACTACACAAGTATGGAAAGATTGGAAACCTTTAAGGTTCTAACAAATAAACGATCAATCAATTTGGCATTTTCGTTAGTAAAAATATTTCGTTTTCGCGAAATTCGATCTATCACATTTAGATCTCGAACTACAAAGTTTTAGACGATGTGTTAAGTACTGAATTTGTTATTGCCAAAAAATGTGTTGAGGTATGTGAATATCTCAATTTCAAAAATTATTATTTCAATATAAATCTAATCTATCTTAACGTTTAATTTTCTTTCTTTAATTTAATCTTATTTTCGTCTTATTTCCTTTATTTCAATTTTATTTTTCTTGACATTATAGTTTTATAAGCATCAATAGATGCTGATTTTCGGTCTTAGATAAACTCGCGGCTGCATTGAAACAATGCGCAGCATATTCATCTTCATTAAATCGAGACTTGCAGCCGCATTACGTTCGATCTAGAATATAGGTACATTTAGCCGCTGCATAGTTATGCGCGGTATTTCGCTGCCATACAGATAGTCCGATCGTAATTCGCGCGAATATAAGGCCGCCGATAGCGACGGGGCGGTGGTGAAATATCCTTCGCAAGATTATCACGGCAAGATCATTTATCGTCTGTCTTATACAGTTACGTTAAATGAATGTTTAACAAGCAGCCCATGAAGGCATTTTAATATCGTGATTTTTATTAATTTTATAAATTGATAAAAATCACGATATTAAAATGCCTTCATGAACTTTATATATTAATTTATAAAATTAATAAAAATCACGTAAAAGACAATAAAAAAATCGTCTTCAACTCATCTATATAATAAAAATCGATTTCTTCTTTAACATTTAATACTATTTTTATAAAATATTTCACATATAATAATTATTTTAAGTATATCTATATGTATATGTATAAAGCATAAGAATAAAATGTATGTGTATTATACAGGGTATGTATATTATACATGATTCTTTACCCAAGTTCATTGTCAGTCGATTACTCTTGACAGAGCAGTCGTGGTCACCATGGTTTCCATGGTGACTATCTTGGCAAAGGAACTCTCAGTGGTTTACCATTGCCTTCTAACAGGTGGTAATCAATTAAAAATTTGATATGTTCTAGGTATATTTGAACCCGGATCTGGCACAGAAAGCAGATGCGCAACTCTTGCGCCACGATCGAGAAAATTCAGGAGATAATTCTTGAACCAATTTTGAGACGAAAAACTTAAATGAAATTTTGTCCTTTGAAACGGCTCTGTTTCGGAAATACAGTGTGTTGAATTAAAAAAAAATTTTTTTCTTTGATATTTCTGAAATGCATGGAGATTTTTTTTATGAAACTCTATGTGTGTAACGAGTACTCAAAGAGACTTATTTTGGCTCTACAAGTTTTTTTTTCCAAATCTATCAATGTCGTCCAGGTGAGTTTCTTGGTTAATGTTAATGGGAGAAAACATCAACCAAGAAACTCATCTGGACTCCCTGGTGGATTCGAAAAAAAACTGTTAAAGCCAAAATAAGTCTCTTGATGGGGTAAAACATTGATCAAGAAACTCACCTGGATGCTCCTAATGGCTTCGAAAAAAAGCCACTTTTAGAATCAAAATAAGTCTCTTTAAGTACTCATTACGCACACGGAGTTTCATTAAAAAATTTTCACGCATTACAGAAATATTAAGGAAAATAAATTTTTTTGAAAAAATTCAACACACTGTATCTCCGAAACGAAGACTTCAAGAACAAAACTTCATTTGAACTTATCGTCTCAAAATTGATTCAGAAATTATCTCCTAAATTTTCTCGGTGTACTTAAGGATCACTCTGTATATGTATATATAATAGCCGTATATAAAACAGATTATTATAAAATAGTTAAATACAGTTATTTTTAAATTAAATTATTTTTAGATTTCTGAAGGAAAAAACATCTTTTCTTGAAACATAATTTTCGTATGTTTTATAACAATTAATATAACTTTGAAAATTTAAAAGGAAAAGGTATTCTCTAAAAAAGAATATATCGCATTTCTCATCGCAAACTTTTGTTGATGACAAAAAACCATTCAAAATTATTAGGTAATGAAACGACGAATTTATATTTATAAAGAATAGATATCAGGGAGACCTCGTTTCCTTGATAGAAAGGAAACGGAGCCTATGTATACTTTATGTATACACAGGCAATAGGATGGAAAATCAGTCGGTCGGTCGTGAAAACGAAGCAGATGGATGAAGCTTATGATTGCGAAGCAAGGATATGAAACGAAGTATATACAGCCACGGGAAACGGCAAAAATCGCAAAAGACAGTCGACAGCGCGATTTGGAAATATATAGTATCTCATAAATCACGGTATAAATGAAAAGATATATATATATATAATTTTCCATGAAAAAAGTAAATAAAAAGTACGAAGGAAATATAATTACAATATTAAAATATGTGTGTGTATTGCGTAATATGTATTATATATAAGATGAAATGTATCTAAGATATAATTATAGAAATATTGTTATAATAAATAAAATTTAAAAGATATAAAATAAAATTAATGTATTTAATGAGAAAAAGATAGGCTTCTTTTTTTTCGAAGAATCTGGGGAACTAAAAAATTGTTTCGAGATTTTGATACACCCAGTATTTCCGATTCGCCAACTGTACGCGCGACGAATTCATGGGAATCTTATCTCACTCGCAGAGAAAGCTCGCATCCAAGACGATTCGATAAGCTGTAAGCTCACACAGTGAAGAAGTTAGGGTAAAAGCTTTTTTCATCCTTTGCTTTGAACCAACTCGACTTTACTTTTCGAAACTTTTTACAGATTAGATTACAAGTTTTCTTTGATGCAAATGTTCGTTTTTTTCTTTTTCGCGAAAATAAGTAACCGATTGAACCAGACTGTCCAAGATTTTTAGTAAAGAACCAGTAAAGAAAACGAAGTGAAAGAAAATTTGACTTCCACTTCAGTGATGTTATGAAAGAAGGATGATGCTGCGCTCGAATGGAAAGCATTCGGATTTTATCGCTAGTGAAGAGTAATAATAAAGGGATCGCTATATAAATTTTTATCTATGGATTACTTTAGTCAATTTTGAAAAAAGAATTTGTCTATCTAAAGTCAATAAAATTTGTAAAAGTTTAAAATATCGCTGAAATATATAATTAAAAACGACAAAAAATGTATATAACAAATCTTTATAAATATGTTTTCAGTCCTATAAATATTATATAATTATTTTTTATTAATTTTGCATATTAATTTCTTTATATTTTAGTAAAATAAAAAAATTATGAATACTTCTTTTCTTATTTTCTGTTGTGAATTATATGTTACTTTTTAAATTGTAATATGATTATTATGTCAATATCTGATGTAATAATCCGAACGTAGAAGATTACTGCGTTGCTACGTTACATCTCATCGCCCTGGGAATATACCACATCGGTATTTTAACCAACCCTCGGAGCAGTTCGGTGACGTTTCGAGGTCTTCCGAAGCGAGAGTTTATCCCGATTTAAACAAGTGCGTCGCAAACTGCGCCTCGTCTCCTTTTTAAACACACATCACAATCTATTCCACGTGCGCTATTTGCAATTCTTTTCAACAAATCTTCACGACGCGCGTGACCTACTTTCGCGACTAGCCTCTGGTACACATCTCGACGAAATCCCACACACGCACACACATGGCGAATTGATATTAGCCCGAGGAGTTTAACTCGTGATGGCAAAGTAGGCCGTCTGGAAATCTCATGCGGCCTGTTTGGACTATAGTGTAATTACCGTACCTACAGTATGTGTGTGAGTGTGTACTCGTATGTAATAAGCAGATTTTGCTACATTTCATTTTAAAACTTACTAAATATACAGTAGATGGAAGAAAAGTATTTGTACAACCCACGCCTTTTGCGATAATGTCATGATCTGTCATGAAAAAACATTGCCGCAAAATGTTTTAATAAATGAAAACAATATAACGTCTTCTCTTACGCCAGTAAATAAATAACCAATCAAGGTAAATTATATTCGACAACTGGCTAAATTGATTAATTAAAAATCTTCTTACTACGTTAGCGACCATGGGTTTTGGTTCAACGAGTAGAATTTTAATAATTTTTTATGCTAACAACAAGCATCTATAAGATCTTTCCTTCCCCGAAAACTGTAAAGAAATTATTGCAAAAAATATTACCATGTGGTAATATTTGTCGCAACAATACATATATATATTAAATGAACATCTTGAAATGATACACCTTTATCTAGGTCGAAGGTATTTAATAAACTACAGATAACGTCTTCTCTTACGCCAGTAAATAAATAACCAATCAAGGTAAATTATATTCGACAACAACTGGCTAAATTGATTAATTAAAAATCTTCTTACTACGTTAGCGACCATGGGTTATAGATGCGTATTAGCATAAAAAATTATTAAAAATTCTACTCGTTAAATGAACCAAAACCCATGGTCGCTAACGTAGTAAGAAGATTTTTAATTAATCAATTTAGCCAGTTGTTGTCGAATATAATTTATCTTGATTGAAAACAATATATTTTAATAGAAAGGCTTTGCATTAACATATATTTTCTTTCGTGCAAACTCCTTCCAAAAAAGATGGATTGTGCAAATATATCCTTTTAAGTAGTTCCATTAAACGTTTTCGTACAATTTATAATAACTTCGGTTTCACAATAAATTCATGACAAAATTTGTAATAAATTAGGTTCATAATATATTAGAAATTTTTCTACACAAGTCAAAAATAATTTTCTCAACAGCACAATACAGGAAATTAATTTTCTACATTGGTTAATAATTACCCAGTGCTTAAAATTTAATTAAAATTATGATTGGTTACATTATCTATTATAACTTATATGAAATGTGTGTTGAGTGGTTTAGTTATACTTGGTAGTGTTAGTGTAGCTTAGTGTAATGTTAATTATCGTCTGTTAAAGTGTGCGATAACGAACACTTCATGATGTCGTAGCCGCAATCTTCGTTGCCATTAGCGACGACCGCGCGTAATTGAACTTCGATAATCATCCGATGCGCAACTGAGTTCAAAATCATTAAGTATTAAAGTCATCGTTCATAATTAAGTCGCATCACTGACGACAATCGCGATAATCCAAAACCTCGAAAGGAGAAACAATAGTTTTATGTGCAGTAACATAAAGAGGAAACTAGAGTAATCAATATGAAAAGTAAAACTTTAAATATATGTTAATATAGAAGGAAAACGAAAATATTAACGAAAAACGATATCACACATTATCTCCTCTTAAATTTATTTATCTTTATTTTATTTATTTGACAGATAATACCCAATATCGCGAAATACAAGTGCATTATATCGGTATACATATTATGAATATACATGTGAATTTTATTATGAATTTATTAGAGTTTTAACGCGATATGCCTAAACACTACAATACTATCGCTAGTTTCCTTTAAAGTGGCGCTTTTTCCGCGACTCGCAAATGCGTTCACCGGGAATCATTGAGGAAAGAGTAGTCATCGCCGAGCCTTTCTTTAGCGGAGGAGGAGCGGATACCGCGTAAGCTTGGAAATTGGCGAGCGACATCGGAATTGCTAAAGCGATTCCGCCACCAATTCCAAGGCGAGGAAGAACGTGAGTTACCGTATATATTCCAAGCACTAGGAAAGCAGGAGGAAATAGCGACTGGTATTCGAGGGCTAGAAGTAGTCTGCTGCTGGTTTGAATTGAAAATGGGGTGAATTGTATGGAAAGTGGACCTCCAGGGCCGAATTTCTCACAATTGAAAATCTGACCCTTGAAAGATTATTTTCCCGACCTCGCGTTCTTAGGAAATACATAAATGCACGTATTTTTCATTGTGATGTTCTATGAATAACGGTTTGAAAATTACTTCTTCTTAAAAATTACAATTCGGAAAATTACAATAACAAAAGAACAGTTTAAAATGCGTGTTAAAATCACGGTGAGATTCAAATTTAGTTTTAAATCGAAAATCTTCCAGGATTTATTAAATTAATCCTAGTTTAGTTTTATACGTTTTTAAAAACGTTAATAGTGAAAATAGCGTTTATATTATATGTGATAATAAAATTACAAAGTAAAAGAAATTTTATTTTTGCAAAATAATAATATAATGTGAGGCCATATATTTTATATTCGAAAGAAACTTGATATTCGATAATGGAACTGGATCTCAGACTTCGAACAGCGGCGTTTGGTTACATTACAATGTCGACGGTGATGTCTAAAGCTCAATTACCAAGGATTTAAGCTAAAATGCGTCTCGCGTCCGGAGAGAACTCCGATAATTCTTTTGACGACGAATGTCAAAAGCTAATTTGCACACGTCTCCGATTGATGAGGAACTTCATTGGCTCGCGATTTAAAATGTAATTCAAAGAACGGGGTCTGATTTAAAGATGTGCAGATTTCTCTTTCGCGACGATTCCTTAGTTTTAGCATATCAAAGAGAACGAAAGGTACATTTGCATTTTCCTCTGGCTTCTATCTATTCCAAGGAAAGAAGAATTTGTCCTGCTCTATCGCAAGACAAATTTACCGAAAAAACTACGAGAAAAGCCGCTTCAAATTCAAAGCTATCCAGTAATAAAAATGTATTACCATTTCTTTGTGCGTATTTACTTTCATCAGAGAGACGGTTTTTAAGTTTTACACAAGAAAGAAAATTAATTTATCGGATAAATAATAAATCAAAATTAACGTAAACATATATTGGGAAAAAATATTTATAAATTAGAAAATATTTGTTCGCAATGATATAACAATTTTTAATATAAAAAAATCTGACAATTTTTAATATTAAAAAAGCATGTAAATTATGCACTAAGCTCCGAATTAAAATGTTAAGCTTTTAAGACTTCAAATTAAGATTTTAAATTCTAAAAGTTTTAAATTAAGACTTCAAACTTTAGATTAAATGTACTTTTCTCCCTGAAAGGATTAAATCAATTAATGAAAGTGTTCGTTAATAGGAGCACACAATAGGAGATATCTATAATATTATGTAAAAATGAATAAACATATAATCTGCGGGATCGAAAAGCCGCTATAATAGTCATCAGTTACACTCGATGTCGATCAAACTCGATCACGCTAATCTCATGCATCACGGACAAAATTGGCGAACTCTTCGTGACACGTGTTATTATCGAGTGGCGGCTGACGTCGCACTGCGTGTCTGACCACAGTCGAGTCTCTTCTACTTACGGATAGTTAGATGCGGCAGTTGATATTCCGATCGATCTCTATAGCTTATCGTCTTCCTTGTCATAAACTTCGCGGAAACTTAAATCACACATGTATATACAGAACGTATTCTTTCCATAGAGATTCCTCAATCGATTTATAGTTGTTTCTCCAGGGAAATGTCCAGAAATTCTCTATTTTAAAATAAAGACCCACAATAGAACTAACAAAAGTGTTTTAAAATTAAGTTCCATCAATTACATATAGGTATACATACATATATTTATTTATTTATAATTGATAAAGAATATAATTTTTTCATTTATTATCTACTCTAAAACGTAATATGCCATAATTATTTCAGATCGTTAATTATTTCAATTTTATAAAATTTCAAAGAATATTTTAATTTGGTACTTTTAAAGTCTAGGATTCCCCCCGAGAAAAGATATAATAATAATAATTGAAAAATAACAGAAAATTATTTAGAATGCAACAAGTGCAAGTAGGATTTAATATTAATTTCAAAACAGGATCACTGTTAGTGACATTATTGATCGTTTGAAATTACTAGCAGCGAGAAATTTCAGTATGCCTAACTTAATTTTTTGTCGCCATCACACTTGAGTGCATAGTTGTAGATGAGCAGCACGTGCTCCCGTCATAGTGGCCGCAACTATTGCAGCTACAGTTGCAACTCGAAACATTGAACTAAGAGGAAAGTTTCGTCGAAGTGAACAATGCAAGGCATCGTGACAAGCAAACTGATAAGCAAGAATAAAGTTTCTATTGAATTTACGAATTTCTTAAAAATAAAAGGAAGAGACACAGAGGAAGAGAGAAAGAAATTCGATAGGAAATTTATTCTTATATGTCACGGTTATATAGTTATGACCTTATCTTGGAATAAATATAACTTCCCTGAGAGAACACATCTAATTAATAATAATTATTTAATATAAAACTTTTCTTTATAGAGATTATATTTTTAAGGCGCATATAGGTATATTTTTTATAACCCGTCAATCGATATATACTCGTAACAATAAGTAACAATACATAACCTCCTTAGAAACAAAATTATCAATTTTATTATTAACTTTATTATTCTCTAGTCTTATTTATTGATTTATGATTTCTTTGAGAAATACACAAAATATTACGACGTACCCTAACGTTCGTAGTTCATAATCTAACAATAAGATAATCAGTGCCGGTCCTGGGTACTTGGCCGCCCGTGTGCAAACCCACTTTTCGTCGCCCCATTATTCCGTTAAAATTAAAGGACTATGGCAATCGGGCACATTTTTGTGCAACCAATCCGATTAACTCCAAACTTGGCACAGACACTCCTTACCGCCTCTAAAGACGTCCAGTAATTGTCACTTTTGTTAATGAACAAATCGGTCCAAGGTATCTAAAATGCCCAAAAACGACGATGACCCTGAAGATTATTCTTTACATGACTACATCTTTGACGAGGCAAAGATGTAGTCATGTGATCAGCCTGTCGTACCGAACATAGCAGTACTTTAAATAAAAACTGAAGCATTTGCTGAATGGAGTTGACTGACTTTTTAGGCGACATCTTGTGACCTGACTCTGGTCGATTGATCAGAATGGCAGTGCCGAACAGTCAGTAGCGAGTTGGTAACAGAAAACAAAGTGAACAGACCAATTAGGGTGATCAGAATGGTTCGCCAATGACAACCATTCACTACGAGGTCCCCCGTAGACATGCACTTCTCCAAACTTGTTCTGGGAGGGTGCCGTCCAAATCTGGTTTTTGGGCATTTTAGGTACCTTGGACCGATTTGTTCACACTAAGTAACAATTACGTCTTTAGAGGCGGTAAGGAGTGTCTGTGCCAAGTTTGGAGTCAATCGGATTGGTTGCACAAAAATGTGCCCGATTGCCATAGTCCTTTGGGAAAATACAAAAATACTTGTACTGCATATAGGATAGGATAAACAAATAATTTCACTTGTAAAATATGTTATGTTTTTGTTTTGTTTTTGTTTCGAATTTTGCTTCAAATAGTAATCAACTACCGTATGGGATTGAATTGTTTATTCCTTGATTATTCTTTTAATTATTTTTACACACTATTATCGTTTTCCAAATTGGGATTTTGTTTTTCAATTTTTGTAAAACATTAAGACCGCCTTTGGCCGCCCCCCTAAATCGGCCGCCCGCGTGCGGGGCACACGTTCGCCCTCCGCCAGGACCGGCCCTGAAGATAATCGAAATATCCATCGAGAAAACGCAATACGTAATCTAATCGTTGAATGTCGATTTCATATGGCTAGGCCAATTTCCTTCCGGGATATTTCCGCGCAAGCTGTCGTCCTTTGCAAGTTCATATCCTTTTAAAGCTAAGGGTAAGACGGAGAAAAGCGAGGAGTAATGAAAGTGACAAGGCAGACGGGTCACGAAGTAAGTAATAATCTTTTAGATTAAGGCCGGGGGAGATAATCCTGGAAAGTTCAATTTCGAGCCGCTAAAGGAGCTATACCTCTCTCTTCCTCTCTCGTCAATTCGAAAGGTCTTACAAAGAGATGGAACTCGCGAAATGGAACTCGCTGGAGAAAGAACATCAAAGGATAATTACGTTAAACAGCTGCGAATCGCAGATGTCCCTTCATTATAACATTTTCTATAAATCATGTCACGTAATGATAAATATAATTAGATACGCGATATATGTGATAGCTGGATGTTTGACAATTGTGTCAATCACAATATTCGCGAATACTGGATCAATAATTATATATCTTCCTCGTTGATCGCAATCAAGTTTATTTTTCTCAATAATTCGAAATTATATGAAATCGATTATTATAATACTGTCAAAAGTATAAATCTAATTATAACTAAACTTCCTTATATGAGTAATCTATGATCGCGATGATATTCGCGATATTCATGGGATTTCTCGGTAATATTACGCGAGATGCATTGCGTTCGTCATGAGCATAATAAGTACGCGCGATTAATAGCAGTGATAAAAGCTATATGTAAAGCCAGTGACGTAAAGCTTATCATCGATAAGCCCGTATAACTCTGTAATGTACTTATACGATGCTTTTTCTCAGACTTGCGCACTTACGATTGCGATGTAAAAATACATTAACGATAACACACCATTATTATTAATATTAATCCTTTCAATAAAACTCTGGATTTACGTAAGTTGAATATTTTTTATTTAATTTTACGACGCGTCGACTTCTCGGACTTATTGGCGCTGTTTATTTTATATCTTATTTATTTTTATACATTTTAGCACAATATATTTTTTATCGATTTTATTTACAATTAGTAGCATTTGCAATTCAATTAGAAAGATTGAAGGAAATTGAAGAATAAACTAGAAATAAATTATAAATTAAAAAAATTCTGAATATACATAAATAAATAAATGTAGATGTTGAAAGAAATACTATATAAATGAATAAATTAAAGAAGTTAATAAATCTTACTAAGAAATTAGTAAATAGAAGAAATCGTTAACAAATCTTTCTATTTTGTCACAGTATAATTAAATATTGCAACTTTATCTTATGATGCTCTTTCTCGCGCGTCGTGCATTTGTCGAGAAATATGACTGGAGTTTCACGATGTTTAAGAAACGGACGGAACTTTAAAACGAGGCCGCTATTCTGTGATTGCAACCACGGTTCTTTCACGGACACATTGTGTCGACGACAACAAAACCTTCGCTTTGTCTCGCTCTACCGGCGGAAGAGACGAGAATCAAGAATGGATATCTTGCCTCGAATACGTTGCCTCAAAACACATGACAATATCGCTGTTATTGTATAGTCGAATGCATCATAGTGAAACTGCGGGACATATTCTCTGATTGTAGAAATTATAAAATGTCACTGCAAATTGCATCTGTCTTGAATGAAAAGACAATACGGCAGAGAACTAATAATACATTGCACGATTTTTTTTTAATATAGAATTATATTCGGATTAATTAAAGATGCATTTTAGCATTTAATGAAACCGTGAGGTGTCGCAGCTATTTGCTTTTCATCTTATTGCTTAAAATAGCAAAGTGATTAAAACGATTAAAGTGACGGTGATAGTGTAAATCACAAGTGACGAAATAATCGGGAATGAGGATTAATATCGCATGTGAGAGCATGTGAGAGCATGTGAGGGACGTTTATTTACAACGTCGTCTCTGGACCCGACGAATCCTCATTTTCATTCGAAACACCAGGGTGTGATTCATGGCCGGAGGATAGATGGTCGTGTATCTGCACCTGAAATTCGTCTGGACTTGGCTACTCTATAGAAACGGTTCACAACGGTTAGATTAATGGCGGAGTGTCAAGCGCGGAATTGCGTAACAAGTTCATCCCAAGGAGAAACGGATTCGGGATTGCCACGGCAATTTAAAACGCTTCGCTGTAATTTGCGCAGTAGCCTTAATCCGCGAGTTAACTTAATCTTCGATAAAGAAGAACGGTCCAGATAAAACTCGTCCACGTGGAGAAAATCGCGTTCGGAACCGATCTCAAGGGACGAAGAATACTTTTTATTCGAAAAAAATTCAATTTTTTATTAATTATTTCTATCAGGTTAATACTGGTCATTTTTATCGAGCTTCTCAATCGTTTTTTAATTAAATTAAGCTCATTAATTTATTTCTTTAAATTATCGACCTACTTCCGTTTAAATATGAATTTCTAGGTAATATTTCGGTAGTTCAGCCACCACGAAGAATCCAACATAATAATAAATCGCGAAACTTAAACCAATTAGAATCGCAGCCATTTTCATAGAATTCTCTACGGTATCCCGTTTCCGGATGGATTTCATAAATGCCGCCGTATAAATTTCCGCGGAATTTAAAATGGAGGCCAGAACAACTGAAAACGAGAAAATCGAAGAAATTCAATTACGCCTCTTCGCGTCGCTTTCCCTTCATTTTTCTGTCTTCTGTTCACGCTTTCTACAAACGGTATGCCTTCTGCATTCGCGATGCCTAAGGTAACGAAAAAAATAAATCTATTGTGTTTTCGTGGCACGCCGTTCCGTTTCGATGCGAATCTAGCGACGGGGGAATGATTTATCGACGGCAATTAAATTCAGCCGGAACTTGCTTTTTTTCATACTGACGGTGTCGAAAAAACCTTCGGCGGTAAAAATTGATCGCACAAATCCGTCGGCACTCACTTTAGAATATAGCACGAATTCCGGGAATTTCCTAGTTCCCGGAAATTTCGAAAGTATTTTTTTTCTGTCAAGGGGAGTCGAGAAAGAAATTTAGGACACACACGGGGAGAGATATTCAAAGGTGTATACTTTAAACATAGTTTTCTGAGCTTCCTCATATCTTGTACGTTTTATTTATTAAAACTACATGATTTATAAATTTTTTTATGAAAGTTGTTATTATATAATTTTGATAACAAAGTTATTGTGTTTAAGATAAAAAATATTCTAATTACAATTAATACACTACTATAATTGTGATTTCATTATATTATTAAAAAATATTTGTCGTTATTGCACGTATAATAAAATAACATATGCGATTAAGTATCTAATAAAACTTAATAGAATAATATTTGCACTATTTAACAAGATTTAATTTTTTTCATAAGAACAATAAAAGTAATTTTAAATTCTTTTATTTGTTATAATTACGAGGAGTTATAAAATATACTGGCAATTCATTGAAAATTTTCCTTTATACTTGTACGTGTACATGGGCAATATAGAGACATTACTAACTCGAAATTCGCCGCAATTTACATAACTCTTGTCAAAGTTCCGCTGAATCTATATTGTTTACCGCTAACTGCACGCAGTGACCTACAACTTCAAGTTTGGAGACAGGGCTTGTACCGAAATTGCGTTGGAAGTTTAGTGGCCTGCACTATGTTTACGCATCTCCCTTTATATCGTGAATAGCATTGTTTGAGAGTATGTGACCAATAATTTTGCAAAGAAAAAGTCACCTTTGATCATTTTACTTATGTTATAGAAAATTGAATAAAGTAATAATACAAATTAAATAGAATTAAAGTAATCCATTCTTGATTCAATACAAATTATGTGTATGTTTTAAAATAATATTTTATCCGAAAATTTTGCAACACTGATAACCAATTGATAGACTATTGATAATAATATGTATATATATATATATATATATATGTATATATATATATATATATAAATGTTAATGATAATATTTATACATATACAGGGTGCCCGGTAATAATCGTCTCAAAATTTGTTTAATACGTACTGTAATAACTCGTAATTACCAATTTCTTTTGCAAAATTGTGTTTATTTATCTGTGTGACACAAAATTTGTTTAATACGTACTGCAATAACTTGTAATTACCAATTACTTTTGCAAAATTGTGTTTATTTATCTGTGTGACACAGATAAATAAACAATTTTGCAAAAGAAGCTGGTAATTACAAGTTATTGCAGTACGTATTAAACAAATTTCGAAGTGTTATTCAAGTTATGTCATAATTATATGAACATATAATTAACGTGTACTTATCCACGCTCGGTTTAATTAAGCGACTTGTGTGCATCGCGCGAAGTTCTAATTGCACCTGCGGGTGTACATATCGATTATTCGAGTATAAACTCTCTCCCTCGATATAACGAAAAATAAAAGTATACGAATGAACCGGAAATACTTCGTCTTGTAGGGGCACATTATCCGCGCTCTCGCCTGTTAATTAAAACTTAACAGGATGCTGCAGCACGTACATCGCGTCGTATTATGCAGCTCTACATAATGGTGCACTTAGTCCGAAATAGATTCGCTCGACGATAGCAGACGTTAAGTGCAAGATTAACGCGCCACTTATTAGCAAGTGACATATTTATCGAAAATTCTTATAATAGCAATTTTTTACTTTCATATTTCTTCACCTATATATTTAATATAATTAAATTACATCTTTTTTCTATGATTTAAATATAAATGTTTAAAATTTATGTTTCTGTCGTTCGGTTTCAACAGATTAATGCAACTTCTTATAAATTTTTCTATTTATTTTGCTTTATCAATATTTCTACACATTTAGACTTCTTTTTCTAAACTATCTTTCTAATAAACTTACAATAAAAAATTTTTTATCAAAATCTCTAATAAAATATTAAATTTAATTAATTCATAAGAATTGAAATATAATATATTATTCTGTTGCTGTAAGATTCTTAGATATTATAACTGGAATAAAATCTCGTCTGAATAACGGATCCAAGAAAAACTTATTCGCGTAATGGCCTATTTGGACAGAAAGGAAGATCTCGTTTTACCTATGTCAAAAGTACTTTCATGCACACCTGCGGCAATTTATCTGTCTTAAATTCAAACATTCTATAATTTCGTACAAATATCGCACTAGTTGACAAGTCACGAATTGAAAACAGAAAAGAGAAGAATTAGATTTTATAGCGAAATAGAAGATACGCTTTTCTCGAAAAGCTTCACATGAAAATTTTTATAACAACTGCTTCTCGTAAAAAGTTAATCTCGTATGAAGATATACGTACGATTTTACATCTCTCGTATCTGCTAAGCTCACTTTCTCATATCGAAAATCGTATCGAAGGTAAAAGAAAATCCATATGGAAGTAATATTGATATTGTCTTCTAATATAATCTTTTATATACTTTTATATATTTTTATATAAAAAATTACTTTAAAAATTACTTCAAAAATTTTTATACTTAAATTAAATTTTATTATTTTGTTATTTTATTACTATGCTACATTATATTATTTTACTGTTTTATTTTATCATTTTACTATTCTTTCATTTTTTTCTCAAATCATTTTTAATTTATCTTAGTGAATTGACAATATAGTTTACACAATTATATCATTATTTAAGTTTGATTTAATCATACTTAGCTTAATTATTCAAATTATTCACATATATTCAGGAAAGATCTCTTGTTTGTGAGTTAAAAATTATTTATGCTATAGCTACGTAATACCATTTGATTATTTGAACAAATCAATCAAACACATACACAAATTTTATTTGA
Source organism: Aphaenogaster ashmeadi (assembly GCA_003063805.1). Lineage (NCBI taxonomy): Eukaryota > Metazoa > Arthropoda > Insecta > Hymenoptera > Formicidae > Aphaenogaster > Aphaenogaster ashmeadi. The sequence goes on along the minus strand of NJRQ01000209.1, from coordinate 215,866 downwards.
ATACCATATTTCTTTTTATTTTTGCGATATACGTAAATGAGTTTTTATTCACAATTTAATTTGCAATAATTTTTTCATCTTTTAAGTTTATATCTAAAATTAGGCAAAAGTATAACTTTCTTTTCCACGGTTCGTTATTTCTTTCTATGAATTTCGGAAGGAGTTCCTCGTGAGCAATTTAACTTTCTGAAAGTCTCGATCTTGAGTCAAGAGATCCCCTATACGTGACGGCTACCGGTCGTCAGACTTCTGAAGGCTTTAATACACTCTTTTCTATCTGCTTGTCATTCGTGAACATCCGCTACCACCGACAATAAAAGAGGGAACGATAAAGAGAAGAAATAGCACTTTGCTCTTTTCTGGCGATCGGCTAGAAGAGAGCATCATCGAGATCGATCGCGAAACTGTTGCACCTGTTTCGAAAAATGAGGGTAAAAGATCCTTGCCAATATCCGTCTTAATAATAAATGTCCTTCTTATACAGGGTGACCATTGGGAATGTGTTGAAAGTAAATGGTTATTACTTCGCAACAAGTAAGCTAAACAAAATAAATGAAACGCCATTTTGTAGATGAGACTTGTCAAATTTTATTACTATAAATATGAATAAAATATATAATATTTTAATAACTTAAATATACATCAGAATGATCAAATAGAAAGGTCAATTTATGACGAGCAATTATTAGATGGAAAAACAACAAACTTTTTCTTTTATTACATAATATAATCAAACATAGAAACGTTTCGACTTACTTAGTCATCTTCAGTCTATTAGCTAATATAAAATATTATTGTAGATACAAAGAAAGATAAAGAAAATGAAAAAAACCTGAAGAATTCGATCGTACATAATTATATGACGATATATAATATGATTCGTTGTTAACATAAGTCATATCACCCTGTCAAAACTCGATCCAATATTGAGAAACGTCAATTAAATTGAAGTCAGTAAAATCTCAACCCTTCATCGTTAGAAGGCGAAAAAAGGTGGAGTCCATGATATAATGTCAATAATGTCAATAAATTATTAAAAATTGTGATTTTAGTCAATTGATGTCAAAGTTGAGTGTATTATAAATAGTGTTTTTTAAATATACATTTTTAAAAAAAGGGCAAAAAATTGCTTGCGCGCATGAACTAGTGGTATATGTTTTCAAAATGTTGTCCATCAGAATCGGCACAAAATTGCAATTGTTTTCGAAAACTTTTAAATACGTTGTCCAACATAACTGTAGGAATGCCGCGAGTAAATTTTCGAATGCTATCTATCAACTCTTCAGTGTTTTGAGACTGTACAGCATAACATTTGTCTTTGAGGTATCCCCAAAGTGTATGGCAACAGGATGATTGGATTAGGATATCCGAAATTTGCTCATGGATATCTGGAATAGCCTCTTTATTCACCCGATTTAAACCCGTGCGACTTTTTCCTTTGGGGGGATCTACGATCTTATCGCGCTGCGAGGGATCTTTTCTATTTATCTATTTCTTTTTTTTTTCTCGCGGTTGAGGGATAAATCGTGTGATACAAACACGATCACGAAAGCGGAAGGAGAGCGATGTTTCGCGGTGTGACAAAAATTACCGACTTTAAGCCATCGCCGCGGCCGTCACGATCTTTCGTGGAAATCATTTTACAACGGGAATTGCATGTTGCCGCTCGCGTAACATGCCGCTGCCGTTACCCGCTTTATCAAGATGCAGGCACGTAGAAAATGGCATTTTAGCTATCGTCGATAACGCGATAACGCGTGTGCCTTTAGCGAAAATGGCTTCGCTGTCGAGCGAGTATCTAGGCCCTCGTATATAGCGTTCTGCGCGTACACGTGTAAAAATAATTTCAAAAAGAGATACAAGCAAAAGAGTTACTATATCGATTTGTCCAGCCAAATTTATTATAACACTAATATATCGATATTTCAATGATCTGTTTATCAATTTATTGAGCTGATTCAATTATTACATTGATTTTTTCCTTCTTTAACCTCATTAACATTGTATTTTGATTTTTTAAATGGATAATCCATAATATAAACATTCTTAAAAATATCGTTGTGAAATTTCACCACACCTATGTAGTTAAATAATTCGGTATGAATTTTAACACCAAGTTGTTGAGAATCTTTCACACCGACAATGCGGTGTCAAACTTTGATGCGATATTGTTTGTTCTGACAACATGCGAGGTGACGGCGCGACATGTGACTACAAACAACCAATCGCCACAGCGCTTGAGCAGTTAGTTTAGGATATATTAAGTCGTGTTTATATGTGTGAAAAAATTCACACCGCAACAATGTAAATTTTTCACACCAAGCAGACAGTGTTGATTTCACACTAACATGATGAGAATTATATAAACTTCAATATGGTGTTAAAATCCACACCGTTGGTATCAAAATCACACCGATATTTTTAAAAGTGAAGTAATGAAAGGAACAAAATGTATCGAATTTTCCCACATAAATATCTTGCTTCTTTCATATAATGAGTTTTGTACGGGCCATCTTGCAGCCTTGACTTGTCGGAGTGCATCAGTTTCTCTCGGAAGATACCGAAGTAACAAAGTGAACGCTCATTGAAATTCCGGTCGGGTCATCACCTTTGGTTCACAGCTTTATGTTACTTTCGGGTCGGGAAATTTATCGACGATCGAAAGGGAAAAAGAGAACTAGCCATTGAATAATAGATGCTGGTCGCGTTTTATCGCGATGCCATTATTTATCGTCGGTTCATTAAGGAAGAGACGGTCGAAACGCGGTTCCTTCGAACTTCCTAATCCCTAAATCCCTAAATCTAGATGCTAGAGCCAGTCCCAATTGCCCAATTTAGGAAAACAGAAAATACGTTTTATATGTGATTGCACGGAGATCTAGTATGTATAATTGAGTATATAATTTTGGGAAGACGGTGCGATTTTCTTTAAATGCTGTTTTATAGGTACTTAACTCGTAGCTTTACAATAAGGAATCATACTCGTAATAAAAAAAACTATAATCTAAATACGACGATCACGAGTTGCACGTGTTGTAAGTTAAATCGTTCAAATGTAACATATGCAAATATAAGTTAAATTCACGAGTGAACGTGTTACAATCTAATATATTCTTTATCTGGACACGATATATATATATATATATATATATATATATATATTTAATGTACACATATTAATTATCAAAGGCAAACTAGAACCGACAAAAATTTTCCATTTATCCCGACGCGTGATTCAATAGGTATAACCATGGCATATGCAGTCACAAAAACCATGAGGCAATAGGTTAAAAGAATCTTTTTGTCATACTAAGCACTGTCACAATCATACGCGCACTGTATGTCACCACGATCACTTCTAGCTGTCACAATCCTATTCCGAGTTTCGCGAATTACGAATCGACGAACGTGATTTTTTTTTTAAGTATCGTTCCGCTAATTATTTCATCGCGCTAGATACTGTTGCTTACGTGTGTTTCGAATCATCGTCGCACTCGTTTCGATCGATTCGGTAAAATAACGTTGAGTCGCACGATTCGTCGCGAACAATGTCCGACCTTAGCCAAGGATTATTTCGACCGCGCGGAATATAGCGCGGACTTATTGTAAAGTGCGTGTACTTCGAGGCCAAGGACTGTTTTGACTGGAATGTTAGCGAAGGTCGGCACGCTGAGACGTTCGCTTAAAGTCTCAACTCTTGTAATGTTATACATATATGTACTTACGCGGATATTATATCCTGGTAAATTTCTACATGTACATACGTTATGTTACAAATTGTTTAATTAATTATTTATTAACTAAAAAGTATCATTTGATTTATATAAAAAATGTTATATTTCTGTATTCTCATTATATTAAAAATGATAGCTTTGCAATATTTCTGTTATTGAACTATTTTATGTTGCTGCATTTTACGTCTAGTAACAGTAAATTTTCTTTCTCTTTTCTCTTATTTGCTTTTTATACTATGTTTTTATTTAATATATAATATTTTACAATCTTTTTTATTATTTATATAACATGTTAAACACTGTGTTTTATTATTTAAAAAACTCATTTTTCAATCAGTATTATTAAAATTATGTATATATAATTTAACAAGTAATGTGTTTAATAATTTTCTTTAAAAAGTTGATTATGTTTAAAAAAAAATTACACGATAAAAAATTAAAGATATATTTGTATTTATTTAAAGGAAGAGAATCGAATAAAAAAGATAAACTGATTTCGATTATGCAATATTGTTCGCGATTATACAGGGTGTTTCAGGACCTCTGAATCAAATCCATGTTCTCTGACGTCAGAGAACATGGATTACTTCACAAAAAATAATCCTTTCTGCGAGACCTATTGTTCCTCAGAGTTTGATGCAGAGGTCCTAAAACACCCTGTATATAAAAAAAATATATATATATTTCTATGTTCTTATATTTCTTTATATAATTATAGAAATTTTTTTCGATATATTAGAAGTATATATATATATATATATATATATATATATATATACTTCTAAAATTATACATATTATATATATATATATATATATATATATATATATACTTCTCTAATTTATAATATTTCTATTTAGAGATATTTTTTGTACACTCTGTAATCATTCTTGCATAAAATTCAATATGTTATGCAATGCGTAAAATTTTTATAGAATCAGAATTGCATTTATAAAATTGGGACGTATTTTATTTTAACGAGTGAGCGCGCAGTTGCGAGCGTATTACAAATCGATTTTTTTAACATCCCGCTCGGAGGAGATGAAAGCACAATATGGAGACGCAAAAATCGAGACATGCTACAAAAGACTGCCGCGCAAAAAAGATACACTTGTGTTCATAAGAGGGCCCATAGAATATAATAGGCAAGTACTTATTGTGAATAAAGTAAAGAAAATCGATGCTGCAGCAACTTGTTTTCGTTTTTTAATCTTTTCTTCTTCGAAATATATTTTTCCGAATACTTTCGTACTGTACACGAATTTATCGTTAAAGTTTTATTGTACTCTATGATATTTAATATTTAATTTTCATTATTAAATAATAACCCCTCACCAGACAAATATTTCTTTCTGTATATTTGTCTGTGTATTTGAAACGTTCAATAGTGATTCCGCGAATCTATTTTTCTTCTATCTTTATCGCAATTTAATGTTTAAAAATGCTAAAAGTTTGTGATATCTAATATTTATCCGGAAATAATGTTCGGGACTGTTGCGTATTTTTCGAAAAATTTATCGAGCGTGCGGGAGTTAAGGCTCTCGTCATAAATAACGGTTTCTTCGTGCTTCATATATTTTTCCGAGACTTCTGCATCTCTCTGAGATCTCGTACTTTCCATTTCTCGCGTTTTGCGTTTTTTATTTTTTTCCCTAGTGCTTTCCCGTTAAGTGATCCTGATACTTGACTTCCTCATATTTTTAATAAAAGATCTCGCGAGCAAATCAGGATTAAATAAAAAAATATGTTTTTCCATTTGACTTTAATTAAGAAAATTAAATTTCTGATCTGCATGATATACGCAAGACGAGAAAGCCACATGTGCGGACAGTCATGCTGACTTTTAAAATGCATTTACATAAAACAAACGCTACGCTCATTAAATTCTTTTTGCGTCGCACAAAGAGACTAGTCGGAAAGTCACCACTCTGAATTTTATAACTGTATATCATGAAAAGACGTACTTTACGAAAAATATACTTGGTGCGAGACGCTACTGCGTCTCTTAATGTAACTGTCAGTTCACGTGGCGCCTCGCCAAAGATTACAAGATTTGTGATTACTATGCGTTCATCTTTCCCAATTCTGAGTTCTCTCTCTCTCTCTCTCCCCCCTTTTTTTTCCCCCATCTCTCTCTCTCTCTTAGTCTTTTAAAACTTGAGACTGATATGTGTTAATTTATGCGCCTTGCATTGATTTATACTATTATATCTATATATATATCGAGCATTCCATGTCAAGTGAGCTTCCCTTTTTTCGTCAAGTGCGACACTTTTTATTTTGATCTAAAAAATCTTCCTTGACATCTACTTTATAGCCCTCAAGTTACAAGTTGTTATCTCTAACGGTTCAAAGATGGCGTCACGATTTTTCTAAAAATGTGGGACTTACGCTTGATTCTCCTACACGTTTTAGTTGATATTTTCAAGATAAATAATGTTTATTGGTAAGAAAATGCCACCATTGAAATACTGATGGTTCCTGAATGTAAATATGAGGCTATAATTATAAAATTCAAAACGGCGGATTCAAAATGGTGCACGGAAAAAACAATAAGGTTGCCACAACCACAATAATAGTAACATTTGGTACAGCCACGTCCTGTGGTTGTCACATTCAGATTGTTTTGTGTAGTGCATCTATATATGTTTGTCTCAACATTTACTATGTTTGTCTCAACATTCACTATGTTTGCTGTACCAAATGCATATAGTTGCCTTCACATCAATGTGAATGTGACAACCACAGGACGTGGCTGTACCAAATGTTACTATTATTGTGGTTGTAGCAACCATATCGTTTTTTCCGTGTGGCTCAAAATGTGACGAAATAGATTAAATTGATATGAAGATAATTTTTTGATGTTTTTGACGATATAAGGAAATTGGCATGATCGACTATTACGAATGCAAGGTCAAGATATCAGAATTCAAGCTAATGCCTCCAATATGGCGAATTAAAATTTCATCAAACGGGATAACTCGAAACATGATGAGTTAATGGATCTTTTTTGACTCGTGGATCATAAATATTTGATTGAAACGTTAATTTTAATTAATGCCATATTGGAGGCATTACCCAGTGAAAACAGCCCAGTCAAAGTGACGTCAATATGACATCAAAACCGTCGTTTGTTGTCATTGCGTCAAGGAAATAGTTCAATATGACGAAAAATTGACATCATGTAGAATAACGTTGGTGCGATGAAACATCATAGGGAAAGATGAAAGTGGATTTTTAAATTATATAATTGAGTGTTATATGAGAAAAACTCGATCAATATCACGTTGACATCAAAATGACTACATTATGATGAGACAATTTGATCTACTCAGTTATTTTCTTTAAAAAGATTTTCGGCGTTGTTTTGTGGTGTGTATTATGATTTTTATATATCTTGAACGTTTGGAGCTTCCGTGATCGCGTTTATTGTGGTATTATTGAAGGTATTATTGAATATCATTCAGTGTGCAACTGATGTTGGTATCTTGAAACGAGATGAAAATTACAAAAGTGAACAGATTAATTAGATTTCAACAAGTGAAATCGTAAATATTCGAGTGAATTTTCTCACTTTTGTGATTTTCACAACGCATGTTATATTACATTTACATTGTTGAGTGGGAAATTATAACATTGATGCAATGTTACTATTAGTTGGTGTTTACTGGGTATGGGGGGGGGGGTACTAAGCAATATATACCAAATACGTTTATAAAATGTTTTTAGTTTATTATATTAACTATATTATATATATATATAATAGTTTATTATATAAGTTTATTCGTTAACTAAGTTGGTTTACGTACATGTAACCTGCCATGTGATTTTAAGTTACTTGCCATATAATTTTAAGAGCAAAATTTAAAACTGAATAAAAAACCTTATGTAATATATTTCTATCTTTATCTTGTCTCTTATTCAATGTAATTTAGTTTTAATTTGATTTTAGTCTTGCATTTAATACTGTAGAGGGAATTATTTACTTTGACATCAAACAGACATCAAAAAGACAGTCATAATCACCATCAAGGTATGGGACGTTTTGCAGTCATGATGCCATTTTGCCGTCATTTTGATCACTCTTTTTGACATCATACCCCTCATTAATTTGATGACAATTTGACATCACTTTGACTAGGTCGTTTTCACTGGGTAGCTTGAATTTTGGTATCTTCACCTTGCATTCGTAATAGTCGATCATGCCAATCTCCTTATATCGTCAAAAACATTAAAAAATTATCTTCATATCAATTTAATCTATTTCGTCACATTTCGAGTCACATTTTAAATCCGCCGTTTTAAATTTTATGATCATAGCCTTATATTTACATTCAAGAACCATTAGTATTTCGATGGCGGCATTTTCTTACCAATAAACATCATTTATCTTGAAAATATCAATTAAAACGTGTAGGAGAATTAAGCACAAGTCCCACATTTTCAGAAAGATTGTAACGCCATCTTTGAATCGTTAAAGATAACAACTTGTAACTTGGGGGCTATAAAGTAGAGATGTCAAGGAAGATTTTAAGCCGTATTAGATCAATCAAAATAAAAAGTGTCGCACTTGACGAAAAAAGGGTGGCTTACTTGACGTGGAATGCTCGATATATATATCGCGCGTACAACGAATAATAACGTTGAAATAATTATTTTAGTATCAAAATTAATGTCTTCACGGAAAAAAATAGTTGATACAACCAAGTTATAGCTTGCTAATGCAAGTTTAACATTTATAATTAATTGTAAGCAGATTTGATAGAGTAGCAAAGAAAATATATCTGAAAGCAGTTATAAACATATTTTCTTTGCTACACTATCAAATCTGCTTAGTTATCAATGTTAAACTTCCATTAGCAAGCTATAACTTGGCTGTCTATTTTTTTCGTGTTAATATATTTTTTCTTAAAACCATGATATCTTCGTTAATGTTTTAATTAATATTGCAATAAAACTATGCTGTCAAAAAAATATACAAAATTGCATGAACAACAAATAGAAAAATCACGTGATTTATAATCGAAATATATACATACAGTTGTTGTTTATGCAATTTTATACACTTTTTTTTATAGAGGACGGTATTTTATAGGAATCCAATAGCGATTGGAAATACTCACACGATCGAATTGAATCGCGATATTTGAAATAACGGAAATAAATAGTTCAAACGAATTGAACAATTATTTCAATATTACTATTATATGTGTTCACACAATATGTGTATTCAATATTACTATTATATTATACTCTTAATAAAATGTCTCTTAATATTATATTAATATCGTAATATATAATATTTTCATTCTCAAATTCTAAAATAATCTACTTTAATATTTCATATAAAAATATATATATAATAAATGTTCTCTAATAGAATGTTAATCGAAGTTTAATTATCCAGATATTCTGCAAAGTAGATGAAGAAAAATTGAAAGTTTTACTACGAAGAAATTGCATCTGGGTCGACCAAAGAATCCATTTATATCAGAGGCATCTGGTTTAATTACAGTTCATTTTATTAACGACCCGTGAAATATACTCTCTCGACGGTAAATATAACGGAGAAATTTCTGGAAAAATCTGCAACTTTGTTTGCAAATGTAATTCTCCCGCGTATAGCCGGCCGACGCTGTAAGTGCGTGTTTCCGATTGCGTTGCCGGCGGCGATATGCCCCGGTAAAATCAGTTAACTCTCGATACTCTTATTTACTCGGTTAATGAAACAGAACAGAAACAATAGTTTTCCAACGCGAGAGTTTCCATTGTGCGATATTTACTTATTTTTTTTCCGCTTTCTTTGCTCTTTTATTTTAGCGCTTTATTTCTCTAAACTACGGCATAAGCTGTGACGTACAGGATGAGTCACGTAAACGGATTACTCATTGAAAATAAAAGAAATTGAGAAAATAAATATAAAATAAAATATAAGAATATAAAAAATATGTAAAAAGAAGTTTAATAAATATATAATTTCATTAAATAACTGCTTAAATATTCTTATAAATTAATAAATTATTAAATATAAAATAATTAATTTGACTAAATATAATTTGACTAAATATAATTACGTAACTAAACATTTAACTCAAATAACTAATAGATAAATAAGTTATATATTTAATTAATAGCTAAGTTAAATAACTAACATAAATAAGTAATAAATAAATGCCAGTCAAAAAATTTCTGTTTGAATTCAATTCAAATAGCTTTGGTTTTAAGGGATTCGTCCGTTGGATAAATCCGCCGTTGCAACGTTTCATACTTCACTCGGAAACTGTGGCATCCGCACACAAATGAAAATTACTAGGCGTTTGTACGTACATACGGTGTTCGGGGTTGAATACAGCAGCGAATAGCGCTGCAGCCCGATTGTATGCAACGTGTGTTTACGGCTGTTTCGCGCCACCGAATACATCACGGCGACTGGAATGAGAATGGGGATGCTGCAACGACAAAGAGAGATACGGTACGAATGATGCGTTGCTTTCATGGCATTGTTCTATTCTAACCGATAATAAAAAAGTGTTATGATGATTTGCACTGACATGAGTGTGACTTCCGGATGTATGTAAAATTGAAAATTTCATCATTTTGAGAAGTTATAAACGCATTAAAAATCCCAATGATAATTGCCATTTGTGATGATTTGGTTCTTAATATTTTAATTTTCAGTGATGAAGATTTTTAACGAGAAAAATTAATATTTATATAAAAAAGGAGTAATTATATATATATTAAATATTATTTTATTTTTGTTTTGTTATTTAAATATTTTATTATTTACGTCTATTAAGCTGACACAGCCACTTTAGCACAATCGAATAAAACTTATACAGAAATTTAGTGTTTATTATTTTGGTTCATTATTTTTAATTTCTATAAATACGAATACTGGTACTATTTGCAATTGAAATCTTCGATTCTATCCTGAGTTTTAGATCGTCTAATTCTTAAATTCTTAATTGCGAAAATTGCAATCTCGAAAAGGTTAACTTGAACTCTCAACGTGGGACCTTTTATCCGCTTTTCCTCTCTTTGCCAATGTTTCATTTTCCCACTGTACATTGGTTGCAACTTAAACAGCTTTCACGAGACTTCCCGTATTGCGTAACACAATCCGGTACTGCGATTTTGCAATAGTGATTCTCGAGTTTCGCACGATTGTCGTGCCGTTCCATTTGTTACGCAAACGACAAGTCGACACCTATCTTGAATCTCGAATTGTCAGGAGATCAAAGAAGTGTTTAACTCTTCAATGCGTCGCTTAATTGGCGGTTGAATGATGTTTCCATTTAATAATCAAACGAATTGAAATAAAGAGCTTTAAATGATAATAAGTTTCCGTATTAATATTTATTATTTTAAATAATAATACTAATCGAATTATTATATGATTATTTCGCTTTGTCAAATTATAAAGAAACTACACATTAATATTACTCTCCTCTTTCCCTATACTTATTAAATAGCTACACATTATTATTTATTTACTAAATTATTAATTAAATTATCAAATTATTACTATTGTAATCGTATATTTATTAAGTAATAATACTACACTGAGAGAAAAATCCGTGTTTTTTGATCGGATAATCCGATCAAAAAATAACACACGGATATTACCGATCTCTTTAATCGGAACAGCAGTTTTACCGATCAAATTTTTGGTCGGATATCTTTGATCCGATGTTTTCTAATCGGAATTTGATCGGTAAAACTGCTGTTCCGATTAAAGAGATCGGTAATATCCGTGTGTTATTTTTTGATCGGATTATCCGACGGATTTTTCTCTCAGTAACTATATATTAATTTCATGTTACGATAATTAATGGGTTTATTTGCAAATTATATTTTAAAAAGTGTAGATTACATTTTACGAAGTTTTGCATTAATTTTGCATTGTGTAATTTGCATTTTCAATTTGCATTCTCACATGTACATATTTCAAAATTTTTATTATATTATTTTATTACTTTAAACAAAAATGTTAACGGTAATTTTATACGAATATATTTGACGTAATATTGATTGCATACGTGCCGTTTGATCGTGCGGCGAGCTTTTGCAACTAATAGCAAAGCTTTCGATCTTCCGCAATCAACGGCGTTTCGTTGATCGCAAACACTGCAAGCTGCAGCTTAAGGCAGCGTCATTGTAATTCGGGACACGGTTTTCATTCGCGCCGTTATTAACTGGGTTCTATTTGCTCCGTTGCCATTGCTTCGCGGATTTCTTTCACTGACTTATTACCTCGTATTACTAACGTGTAAAGCAAGAGCGCATTTGCTATTAATGCGCGATTAATCAATGTGATATTAGGGATGGATATTATATGAATAAATTCTTTATTGAAGAATTTCATATAATATACGATATTGAAAAAGGGAAATCATACAATTACAAGGAGGCTTTATAACATTATTATCAATTTAGTTATAAAATAAGATATATATATATTTTCTTTTTTTACATTTTTCATATAAAAATTATTGCATATATTTTATTATTTAAATTAGGACGAGAGAGGAGAGGGGGAGGGAGAGAGAGAGAGACAACTTTAATGAAAATTATAAACCAGCTCAAATAAATCAGCTTACCTAATCATCATTTTCTAATATTTATCTTCTTACAACTTGTAATTATTAATGAAAATATTTCGGAGTTGTTTTTGAAAATATATGTATATCATACATATGACATGTATATCATACATATAATATTAATTAGCATCATAAAATTAAAAAATGATAACACTTATTAATATTTCTCGATATTATTATCGATTTTCATAATACTTTGAAAGATCAAATTATTATTAATATGAAAGAGGTATTAATACAAATCAAATTAAAATGTGATAATATAAATGTGTAAAATATAGAAATTTGTTTTGACATCACGATAGCCTTTTCAAATAAAATATGTTCGTAAAAAAATTTATAGTAATTACTTAATTAATATATGTGATAATTACTTGATGAATCATAAGAAATGCATATTGTAGAATGATTAAAAGGATTATCTGCAAGAACATGCCTATAACGTACATGAGGGGAAACCTGACAAGTGCTCTAACAGGGAACCCGCTCAATTTCGAGAGAAGAAATCGATGGAGCGACCGCAAATCCGAGAAGAGAAAAATGAATTAATTTATTAAAATATTCTACGCAGAAATTTAATATACATTTAAATGAAATTGGCTACTTTTAAATAATCACGACGTACCAAATTATACATAATTGATGCAAATGGAATCACGAATAGTAAATGCCGCTCGCTTAACTTTAATTTTTCGGATACTTTCGCCTGCTTTCCATTGCATCATCATTTTTATTTTATATTGTTAAAAGTCCATACGTAAAATCAATTATGGAAATTACATACCAGATTTAAATTGCATGACAGATATACATAGTTCAATATACGATTGCCATAATTAATGACGTAGATCTTTAATAATTAGCGTAGTGACAGTGTAACCTTACGTAGGTATATTTAATAATTAGCATATAGTAGTGACAATTAGCATAAATTCGGTAATTCGGATTTTGATGGTTCATATACAATATTAATGGCTAATGATAAATTAATTACACGATTCAGCCAAATCACGTATTTCACTGCGTATCATTATAGTAACATTATAATAATGATGCAAGAATATAATAACCAAAAAAATAATAGAATAAATAAACGATGGAATCATTTCTATGTGACAACATAAGGACAAATAAAATTAGAGAATAAAATAAACATTAATTAAAACAAATTAAAAGAGAAAGGCTTAGCAAATTAGGTTTTTCACGTAAGTAATCGTTCTTTTCTTAAGGCATCTCCAGAAAAATGTTACAAAATTAAAAAATTATTATTTTATTCATAAATAAAACTAATTATGAAAAAGTAAGAGGAAATAAGAAAATATAATATATGAGAAATCCAGAAAAGAAATAACGCGACTAACTAAGGCTCTTATTTATAATTACGTTTCTGTTGAAGAATTTTGCAAAAACTAGTCTTGAGATACGATATCATTTATTAAATAAATCTTGAGATTTAATTTGATATTTGTTACATTATATTTGCAATCATAATACAATGTAGAAATTCAGATGAAAGAGTGATGGCAAAAAGACCTGTTTTTTCGCCTATTTTTTGGATCTCGAATTTCAAACTTTTTTTAATGCCAAATAGTACTATATGATGGGATATTAATCCCAGAGAAATTTTAAGATGAGCATAGGCACGGTTCCGGAGATATGAAGGGGTGAAAGTGATGGTTTCTCATAATCCATGAAAGTACACGAAGCTCTTCAAGTGTCTATAC
>NJRQ01000209.1:167883-181558 GCA_003063805.1 Aphaenogaster ashmeadi | reverse complement strand
GTGTGTAAATGCACACGTTCTCGTTTTCATAATGATATCTTTTCATAATGATATCTTAGAAAATACAAGCGACCCCCAAATTTTATCAACAGTTTTGGATTCAGGGGGCAAAAATACATAAAATTTACCTGTTTTCAATTGATTTCTCGTAGTGGCCCTAATTGTAAACATTTACCATTGCAAATGACAGCGTCATGTCTTTTGTCAAAATAAGTGAATAGGGTGATAAAGGAAAGGTGGAGGGCTATTCACGTCTTCTTTGTACCTTTCTCTACTGACTGATATAAAAAAATCTCGAGATCTTCAGGCAAAAAATTCGCAAAAACATAAAGTGCAAAGTGACATTAAAAGAGCAGATGCTTGTCGAAATAATAAAAATATTTCATAAAAATTCTATTTTTTCAACAGAAGATATTTATATAACTTTTATATATGTTCTACAATTTAGAAATTATTAGCTTTCTGCAAAAGCTTTGTCATATTTGTCTAATAAAATAATTGTACTTGAAGAAGACAAATGAAGTAATTGAAATTTAATACTGAGTAAAATTAATTAATGAGATAAGAAAAGGAAAAATAAAATAATAATAAAATAATACATAAAATAATAATAAAATAATAAATAAAACTTACACTTTTGTTATTTATTTAATTAGTAAAATAAAATAATTAAAATGAATAGTAATTAATAATAAATTAAATATAAAATCTTCAAAAATAATCAAACATTCTAAATCGATTCTTTTCGAAATAATTCTTTTTAATGCGAAATAGAATTAACTCGTAAAAAACGGCGAGCGGTGAAATGACATTGAATGCGACTTTAAACTCCATCTCTAAAGAATTAAACGTTGTAGAAAGAAAAAGAGAGATTTGAGAGCGAAAGAGATGTTCAGAAGTTTTGCTTCTATTTTGCACGACGTGCAAAACGTATGAAACTTTGTCTTAGAAACTTTATTGGGGACTCCGTAGTTTCGAAACAATGAATAAAGTAGAACGCGAAAAGGGGTTGCAAGAAACGTCCCGGGAAATCAGCTGCCAAAAAGTCACCGCCACCATCTTCCTTCGCCACGACAAGCTGATGTCAAGATCGGCGATTTCTTTTGTTATTCTGTATTTCTGTGGAAGTTTCGACGAGAAGATCCTCGGCTTCGAGGATGTTGACAGCGCGAAACGAATAAACTCTGCAAGGCGTCGCGAAAATCGTATGAATAAAAAATTTACGGATTCCTTAGGGAGACTCCAAATGGACTGACGAAGGAATAGGTATCTCGGAATATCGATGCGCTGTCTCGCGCATCAAAGGTCTCCTAAGGGTATCGGGGAAGGAAGATGAAGGGTAGATGGGAGTGTCATTGATACGATGCAGGACTACGGCGGGAAACTCTGTCAAGAGTATCTTGATCCGAATACTGATCTTGGGATTGACGCGAAATCCACCTCTCAGCAATTCAGTACATGTGTGAATACATAAGATCATTTACTCGATAAAGTAGCAAAAGAGAAACACTTTATTATTTTATTAAAAATTTTAGTTATAAAAGTTTTATAAAATTCTTTTTCAATAAAGGGTTTAATTACTTAATTACAATAATTAATTTTACTTCTTATTTTATTTTCTTTTATCAGTATTTGATTATTTTTCGACGTTTAACGGCTTTAATATTATGTACATATTAAACTTTATTTTCTAACTACATATATTCGAAAAACAATTTATTAAAACAACAATTTATTAATTTTTTTATGTATTTCTTTTATTTTCCTTGTAGGTATATAGATTATAGATAATATATATACATAATAAAAATAAAATATATAGAAACATAATAAATGGTTTTACATTTTGTTTTTATTATTTATATATCTTATTTTTCGTTATTTTTATTAAATTGATCTTTTAATAATAAAATTATGGCAATTGCAAGTTATGTAAATAGTGCATGTGTTTTTTCTCGTGCTACATCTTGTTAAATTTTAAAGTCGAATTAGGCATCGCTTGTATGACTTCAATCACCTTCATGCATTTAAATTGTCTGCCTGAGCATGTTCACACGTGCTGGCACATGTTCGGTTCTCTACGCATATATAAATCTCTCTCACATTTATTGGCATGGTTCGTTGACATCTTCGTAACAAAAATGTTATATCAACAAATATAATTCTTCTTTTATGAAAATATTAAAAAGAAAATGTAAAAGAACTTGGAAAATGCGCGGAAGAAAGAATTTAAATATTTCATATGCTTTTATGTGTTTTACACATTTATATCATTCAGAATCCATATGGAATTTACGGAATGTCTCCGAACATTACCGAATATCTCTTTCGGATTTAAAATTGACTTTTCTTCAATGAAAAGAGACTAATACACATTTATTATTTTTAAATAATTGATTATTTATAATAACACTAGTCAACACTGATTTTGTCACAAAAGGAATGACAGGTAATTTTGATAGGATTTTTCCCGTAGATTACGAATCTGAAACCCAAAATGTTCCATCACGTCACGTTTTTTAGAAAAACGTGGTCAAAGTGTCAAAAAAACGCGTTTTTGGCACTTTTTGAATCCCTGTCACAAAGTAACGGTTCGTGATAGAATACTTTTATGTGGGCTCAAATTAAAGCTTGAACCTTAAACTTTAAAATTATGATGCAAACAAGCATGTGACAATACTGTGAAGTCGTGTAGCACAGGTTTTTTGACTGGGCGTGCGCCAATTTTGATTTCGCGTTTGACAAGACAATATCAAAAGTAGTCTTTTGGTATTGCTGATTATATCAGAGGCCTTAAAATAAGCTAAAGTTTAAAGTTCAAGCTTTAATTTAAGCCAACATAAAGTATTCTATCACGAACCGTTACTTTGTAACAAGGATTCAAAAAGTGCCAAAAACGCGTTTTTTTACACTTTGACCACGTTTTTTTAAAAAACGTGACGTGATGGAATATTTTAGGTTCCAGATTCGTAATCTACGAGAAAAATCCTATCGAAATGATCTGTCATTCCTTTTGTGACAGAAAAAAGGTCGCGAAAAATGTTGACCAGTGTAATTAATAATAAAAAATAAAATAATGAAGTGTTAATCTAAAAAAAAAGTAGGATTTAAAAATTTTAATTAAATTAAAAAATGTTTTTCATTAAATTAATTAAAAACAAATCCGAGTATAAAACAATTCCTTTCTAAACTGAAAGGAATAATACCGACTAGATTTTAGGAGAGAAATAATTTTATCGAACCAATGTCGCATTTTGTATCGAAAAAATTAGAAAACCTTAATATTCGCCTCAGTTGAAAATTGCCATTTCGCCGTATCATCATATTTCCGTTATGTGTTTGATCTCCGACGTTAATTATTCGACGAAGTACACCACCGCGTCAAGAGACGCGGTCTCTCAAGTTTAATTGTACGAATAATTGGTCGCCGTATATACATGGCGCCGCGCAAAAGCCAATGACAGTCGGAGAGATTGCGCCAACACAGGACGAGTTCGATCGCGAGAAAGCCGAAGCACTTCTCGACGAAGAAGAACCTCTTGAGCGTAAACTGGAACGCGAAATTATTCTTAAGATGCAGTTAGGCTGCTCATTAAAGCTTTACCTCGCGCAATCAGAGCTTTCCTTGCGAATTTAGGAACGGAAGTGGAATCAATCAATCAGTAACGTGTTAGACGCACCAGAATTGCACCCGTTAAAGTAAAATTAAAATATACAGTGATTCACGAAACTATTCACACATTTTAAAATTTTCAGAAAATCTTATTTATATATATATATAAGAATACATTAATTTAAAGAGAGAGGAAAAATATATTACTTGTAATCTATTTAATAATTATACAAAAATTTTATTTCATATATATTTATTCTCTTCTTTTTTCTCATCGCATAAAAAATGTTATGAAAATTTTAAAATGTTTGATATACATATGTATATACATCCTGGATTGCATTTCATTAATATACTTGAGCAAAATAATTTTTATTTCAAGTAAACAAAAATTCAAAATATGTAGCTTCGCTTGTTTTTAAAAATTTTATTTTAAATTGTTTCTAAATTAAATTCCAATTTTTTTATTAAAATATAAGATAGCAAAATAAATATTTCTCTCGCATTCTACTAAATAACTTCTTTCTCTTTTAAATTGAAGATTTTTTTAAGTAAATTTTTGAGATTACAAATCTGTCGATATTTCTTCTTCCGATTTAAATTTTAGATTAATATATTCAAACTGAATAATTTCAAACGGAAACAAACTGCAGAAAATCTGCAAACATTCGGATAAAATGTTTTATTCGATCTACATTTATGATATTCTGTAAATATTACGTGCGTTGTTTCTAAACCCGTTACAACATGCTGCAAACATGTTGCACATATTTGTAAACCGAATGTGGCTTTCCAGCTCGCCAGTCACAATCGATTTTGCGAAATTTACGGCGCGCTCCCGCAAAAGCGAGACGCAAAACTGATACTCGTCTCTCAACGCGACGCTGAGTGATATCAGTTTTGGCATCGCATCTAGGACTGGTCCAGATTGAAATCGTCAGTCGACAAGACAATCCTGCACGAAGATTGCAGCTCGCGACGGTATTGAAAATGTCAGAATCGTTTAGCGTAAATTTAATAATGTGCTGACAACATAAATTTGATTTCGAGCTAAATATGATATCGCAATGATATTGTCATGATAATCATTTAACATTTTCGTCACATCACGTGTACATCGAGGTGTACATATACACATGGCACCTTTATTAATTATAAAATTGGATTTGAAATCAAATTTAAAATGAAACTATATCTTCGTTGAATCTTTTTTCTTTTTATTCGCATTTATATTCATCATTCATGAATGAATAATGTGAAAACCGCATTTATTTTCCTTTTTAAAATTGACATTTTGCAAACCACGGCTTCGCTGAAACCTTAGCGATTCCTTTAGCATTTACGAACACAACAAATTTGAGAGCGACATAAAATTTCCATGTCATTCTGTTCATATTTTCCTATTGTTACTCATATATTAAAGGGCATCTAAATTCTGACATTTTGCATTTCTTTATATCGCTATTACAAAACTAAAAGTTTCGCGGAAAAATTTTTAATCCAGATTACGAAAGCCTAGATTTTATTTTAAAATTTAACTCATCTCGATTCCTAACTTTTTAATCAATCATATAGCCCTTATTCACGAAAATCTTTAATTAACAGTATTGCAACTGTGGAGCAAATCACCATTTTATTATCTATAAAAATGTTGAAGTATTAATAGTTATTAAATAGTTATTATGATGTAGTTATTAAATAATTATTGATTTAGATAGATATTACTTCAAAAGGTTCAATATTTAAAGAATACGTTAATGGATTGAATATGCACATACAGTATACACATGTTACTTTGATACTTAGATATTATTTAAATAAGGATATCTTTCTTTTCTCAAAGCTATTTACGCAACTTATTATATTAAAAATCAAATCATTGTGCTTGATCACCGGATCTTTTTAATTTTTATAATTAAATCGAAATAGTATTAGAACTTTGCTATCGATTACTAAATATTTTTATACTTCGACATTTTGGTGATTCTTTGGCGGCTAACATGACAAATTCGAGAGCAACGCAAAATTGATTCACCATTTGATTCGCATTTTCCCGTTAGCGTTCATAAACGGACAGGATGTCTCGGTGGCACATTCAAAGTGCGATAGAATGACGTGTGTGTGTGTGTGTGTGTGTGTGTGTGTGTGTGTGTGTGTGTGTGTGTGTGCGAAGCGCGACGTGGTCCACATTATATAAAGAGCGAACACGCGACGTATACCGCGGATATGTAATTTATGAAAATACAGAAAACTTTACGGCAAGGTCGCACAAAACGCGAGCCGAGAGCCTCATCGATCGAACGCGGAAAACTATAAAGCGAGATAGCATCGCTTGTGACAAAAATAACTGCTGGAAAGTGTTATTTTTATTGGTAATCAGTCTCTTACGTTTGTAATAGAGATTAAATCGTTTACTTCGCTAAAATGTAGATCGTATTTGCTGAATGAAATTGAAATTTACGAAATATGAAATTACACAATTCCGAAGCACCGAAACAACAGTTGTATTATATATAAATGTTATAATAATAATATTATTATATTATTATTATACATTAAAAATTTTTGTTAAATAAAAAGAGGGACTTAAAAAGCTTGTAATGACGTGCAAGCTGCACAATACAGGAAAGAATTACGAAGCATTATTTCGAAATAGTTTCTTCTTTTTTCTCTCTCCCTCTTGAAAAGTACATTTGTTGTTGGTCGGCCACTCGTCCCTACCTTCTTTCGCGCCTTTTACCCTAATTGGACATTCAAGAACGGCACGAAGCTTTCGGGAGCATCTTTTGGATGGAACTGGATTTCTTTTGGAAGAAACTAATGGCGAGTACTCTTTCTTTATCTTTCTCTCGCTTTCTTTCCTTTTTTCTCTTCCAAGTATAAAAGTGCCTTTGGAGATTTAACGACTATGTATCGCCCAACCATTGTAACAACACGCTAACAGCCTCGCTATCTTTTTACATTAGGTTATTTGGCAACAGATAATTTGAGAAAGTAGCTAATATGACAAACGCGCGATCATATTTCAAATATACGCCTCGTTTGTTAAATTATATTGTTTACGAAATGTAGCAGAAAATATAAGTCCATACTTCATGTGTAGCAAGATATTTTGGATACAAAAAACTCGATTTTTCTATGACGAATTTACTGATTTACACACGGAAAAAAAAAATTTGTTAACTTGACTAAATCTTTCAACTAAATAAAATTTATTTAGTTCAAGTATTTATTTATTTAACTTAAACATTTATTTATTTAACTTAATTTTCAACTAAATTTTATTTAGTTGAAAGATTTAGTCAAGTTAACAAATTTTTTTTTTCCGTGCACTCATCTCTATCCAAGCTGCAAGCTGTATATTATATTACACTTGCAGCGATAAGAGAAATTTTATTAATGATGAATTGTCTTTAAAAACAATAAGAATGTAATCTCTCGTCTCACATTTTTACGTAGTATTACTATTAATTAAAAATTTATAAAAATAAGGGTTTCATGGCTGAAGATATTAATCTTCTGAAGATAAGATAACTAATTAATCAGGATCTATTATCAAGATCCTAAAATTTCATCCGTAATAATTACTAACAAAATATTGAAGAAACGACTCACCGATATAGCATGCGCTCCTGACGATCGGCTTCTCGATAAATTTTGTAGTACATCGCGATCATGATTATCCCCGGTACCCAGAAGCTCACACAGGAACTGACGGCAGCGTAGAACTTGTTGACTTGGAACTCACACACATCTGGATTCTTCATCCTGTAGTCTAGGTGTTTTTGCGTGGTGTACCATCCCGCGAAGATCGGTAGGAAGCTCATAACAGTCGGGGAACACCACACGACGCTCAACATGGTTCCCAATCTCACGTTCGTCATGATTAACGGATAGTCCAGCGGTTGGACGATCGCATAATATCTGTCGACGCTGATGCAGCAAAGGTGGAGAATGCTGACGGTGCTGAAGAAGACGTCCAGCGAGTTCCACACGTCGCACATGAAATACCCGAATAACCAACGTCCAAAAAGTTCCACAGAAGCGTTGAACGTCATGGCGAATAACGCCACTAACATGTCCGCCAGAGCCAGCGATACCACAAAGTAATTAGTGATTACTCGGAGCCTCCGGTGTCTCATGACCGAGACGATGACCAATAGATTGCCGAAAAGGGCACAGAGGATGATGAATATCATAATGATGGCTTTGCAAATTAGCACGAGGACATTCTCGTAGTGATCTTTGCTGATGTTTCGCTGGCCGGTGTCAAAAAAGAAATTACTTAGATTCGCGGTGTTGTTCAGATCCATTTCCAACGTCTCGTTGAAACTCATTTTAAGGAACTGGGGTTTTTTTCACTGGCTATCGTCGTTCGACAAATTTTTCTCGTCTTCTTCCGCTTCTTCCTTGATATGGCTAACATGCAATCGATCCATTTACAAAGGTCAAGTTATGGTTTCGCCTGGACGATGTTGTAGATCGCGAGGTTCTCAATTTGCAACATCCAAGATGATTTGTTTAGAGTGTTTCGTAACTCACAAGTCAATAAGGTCCAAAATAAGGAAATTAGACGAGAGTGCATCTCGGAAAGTAAACTTCATTAAACTACTTGAATAAATTGGTACTTGAGTATTTGAGCTTCTAGGCGTTTCGTATACTTGGGTCTTCTTGAGCTGACTTAATGATTGTCCTTTTACATGGGTTCTACTTGCGATCATAATTACGATTGCAGATTTCTTTTCTTATATTTTGCTGTTGCGATTACTTTGCGTAGTTGCAGTTAAATTTTTTTCGAATTTCGAGCTGACGTCCAAACGGAATTTCATGTGGCACATGTTTCGCAGATTTTAAAGTGTCTTCGTGCAACGATATCCTGCGAACAAAATATGCACAAATATGCATAAAAAACGAAGTAAATAATGCACAATGTTAAATGTATGCGAAATTCTAGTCTTACATATTTACAAGTTTTGTATAGTTACAGTTGTATATCCAGTTTTGTGTAGAAAGAATATTTACTATATTCGCAACACATGACAACGTGAAACAATAAATTAATAGTTCTACATTAACGCATGTAGATTACTAATATAATATTGCTCAAGACCGATTTTATAAAAGATATAATAACAGATTTTCTTATTATTGTTTTTGTATGAATTTTGAAAGTAATCTAAAAAATTACCTATCATATTTAGAAGTAATTTAGAAAAATTTGATATAAGTATTTTAAGTTAATAAAAATTTTTAATTTTTTGATAATTGCATTGTGTGTTAAGAGAAACGCAGTTTCGCTTAATTTACACGTTAATATAACTTTTAGCAGTCAGTTAGTTAAAAATTAATTATCATTTCTGGTCTAAAATTTCAATCTCAATAATTCTATTGTTTAATAAAACGAATTTCCACTTATTCTATGCAACAATAATACAAAGTTATTAAAGATAGTTACTTAAAAATTGTCTATTACTCATAGAAGCGTAAAATTTTAATTTCAATAACGTCATTGTTGATAAAAATGTGTTACTCGCTTACTCTTTGCAATAATATTACTTTTTATCAAAGTTGGTTAATTAAAAATTAGCAAATGTTTGGGGATCTGGGAAATTCCAATAGTTTCATTGTTGGAGGCACCGCGATCCCACAAATTCGAGCAATAATACAGCTTTTTTAAGGTTGGCTAATTAAGCGTTAATCAATATTTATAAAAACCTGAGATTTAAATTCTCATAACACTATTATTAAAATTTCTTGCTTTTTCTCTTCTATATGTATATATCATAACAATGTAGTTTTATTAAAGATGGTCTTTTAATTAAAGCCAGCGGCACACGGAGCGTTTTCCTGCTGGTTTGCTTGCGATCTAGTAAATTACTAAAAATCCTGCGTGCTGAGTGGTGCAATTATAGTAATTTACTAGATCGCAAGCAATCCAGCAGGAAAAAACACTCCGTTGCCGTTGGCTTTAGTTAATTAAAAAATGTCATTATTAAAATAAATATTATATTAGAATATGTAAAATATATCCTAATATATAATATTTTAATATTTAAAAATATTAAAATATTAAATTTTATTATTTATCAAATAATAAAATTTTATTATTTTATTATCAAATTTTATTATTTTTATTATTATATAAGAAAGTAAAAGATAATAATAAGAACAATTTAACTTCACATTTAATTAACTAATTTTACAAGTTTAGTTTATTAAAAATTCTCATGTTTGAATTTTAATGTTTAGAGATTCCTGAGGTTTAAATTTGTAATATTTGGATTGTAGTACTTGAGATTCAACTAATGTAAATTTGCCACTGGATGAATCTCTCCGTTGTAAATATTCCAAATAATTTGGATTATGTACAGTCAATGTATTTAGATGTATTCCGGCGATGTACGAGCACATAATCCGCGTTAAAAGGCCGTTGATTTACCGCAGGAATATGCTCGTATGTTCTGTCGAAATTGGATTTACACGAGGATCGCGCGAGGCACATGCGGATAACAAGTCGTGACAATACGATCTAATGCTAAAGCGATATGTATAAGCCATAATAGCAACAACAAACGCAAATTAACAGCGGCCGAACATATTATCTGTAGAAGGGCTAAATGCTATTTGAAATCCTCACAATCTAGAATTTAATCATAACGGCATCATCCCCCAAAAATTATCATGGTCGATATACAAATAATATTAAAAATAATAACGTGCGAGTAACAATAAATCATGTAGTATTTAATAAATAAATATTTTAAAGATACGTAGATAGCGATAAGAAGCATAATATTTAATAAATACAGTAAATAGAAGTGTTATCAAAAACACATCATGATCATTCTGTAGTACGATGCTATAATTATAGATATATATTCTTCTTACTAACGTCAACATGTCCTCGAAATAGATAGAAGATCTATTCGTTTCAAAAATATAGTTCTATAAATATAAGGTCGTCCATTTTAGTTGCACTCTTCATCACTTATACTTCTGTGCTTATATGTGTCTGTGTCATTTTATATGCTGAGGGTACAGGAAAGCGCATCTAAAACGAACGCTCCTGCGATCAAACGCGAGAAAAATCCTTTATCGCGTAAGACGAACCGGATTGAAATATGCAGGATGATGGAATATATATTATTGGCGTTCTTTGCAACGCCGCATTAAGAAATTTACCTATCTAAAAAGTTCCGATTCTATCGAATGTCCTATCTATTTCGGTACAAGCCAGATTAAAATCGGACGCAATATTTATTTGCGACCGTAACATGAAATATTTCTCTCGATATTTATAGATCTGTCCAATACAGAGTGTCCTAGATCTGTGGCAAGTTTTCATCCGTGAATTCTCTAAATAATTTGTCGATTTATTCATAACAAAGATGTCCGTGTAATATGTTAGCAATGAGTTTTTCATTTTCAACATATTTTTTAATGAATATATTCTAATTAAAAATCCATTCTTAATTTTAATTCTCAATATTTAATTTCTAAAAAACCACTTAAATAAAAAATTAATAAATAAATTTTAAAATAAACGAAATATGTAATAAATAATAATAAATATAATTATTCAGTCAAACAGTAGATATATATTATTGTCAAATATTTTATATACTTTCCTGGATTACTGATTTTTATTTGTTTAAAAAAAGGACAGAGAAGAATGATATTACGTTTCTACAAAGATTTCACTATAAACTTTTATATTATTTAAATTTAAATAAATTGCGGAAATCCGGGATAAAATTGAATGGAATGACGAGAAATGTATATAAAATTTTCATTTGCGACGTATTATCGGACTAATCATATTCGCGAAACGCGCGAAATGTCGCCGCTGGAATTCCAGAACTGTCCTGAAAAATTCAGCGACAGTCAACGACAATCTCGATGAAAAATAAGAGAGAAAAATTCTGTGAAGTTATATATATATGGACATTCGCTTCATCGCGTGATGATGAAAATTTCGCGATGGTGGAAAAGTTGGTTCGCGAATAATTTTTCTCACGTGAGAAAAATCGCTTGGCTTGTTATTAGCCCAACTAATAATTTCCCGGAACATGAAACATGTAATGTAATTGTTAGCGTGGAATAATTACGTAAATCACGATCGTTTGAATGCAATTTGCGCTGCACTTTTTTATATCTTACCCACTAATAATATTATGTCATAAAACATTTCTCATACATTTCTAAAATAGTACGAATTATATTGATTATTTATTAATAATTTTTTATCATAATTGTTTTTTTTATTTTTTAACGTATTTATATTAATATTCCATACTGCACACACACACCCACACGCACACACACACGCACACGCACGCACACATACACACACACAAACACACGCACACACACACACATATACAGGGTGTTCTAAAAAGGTACGGCCAAAATTTAAGGAGATATTCCTCACACCTAAAAGATGAAAAAATGTTACATGAACATGGGTGCGGAAATGCTTTTTTCAGGAGTTATGTTGAAAATACTGTTAACTGTATTACTTACACAGGAAACAATTTAAGATTAATCATTGTGGACGACAATCGTTTAATCAGTACACGGAAAAAAAAATTTGTTCAACGAAAAAAAAATTATTTGACTGAACAAAATGTTGCGGTCAAATACGTGCAAACAAATGTCAATGTAATAAGAGCTAAATATTTTGTTTAATTGCTACGATAATTATTTAAATTTGGTCTAACTAATTGAGTTATTGCAGACAAAATATTTATTTGATTGTAGAGTATATTTAATTGAATAGAAATTTATTTTGATGATCCATAAAGTGACATTAATTGAGACAACAAGAAGATATGTGTGTGAAACAAAAAATATGATAGAACAACAAAATCTATGTTTAAAATAAACACGTAGCGTTTCCGCTCGACTTCATTACAGTTGAAACTACTTGAAACCTATACAGATCAATATTACCGCGAACTTCATATATTTTTCATTTAACCAAAGACAATAGTCATAGTGACAAAACCTACAGTAGAACGAACTTTATGGAATAACTAGCTATTAAAAGACGGTAACCAAATGTTTGATTCAAATGACCTTATATTATTTTTGCGTGCACACATGTTTTGTTATACAATAGATGATATCATTGATTAAAAGTTGACAGCATCAAAACATGTAGTTGACTAAAAAAAAATGGAATATAAACAAAATCAGTTTTATTCATGAGTAATAATTTGATTGTTTCAAATGTACTATTAGGTTATTATTGTTATTATTACACAAGGTGTAATAAGATGTATTAGGAACTTTTTGGGAACTGAGGACGTAGTTCGAGCGTTCCCTATTTATAGGATTGGAAAACGAATTTTACTTTCATAGAAAATTCTCAAAGAAAATCCATCTAGCGGATGTAAGGCCCAATTATCAAGCGATTCTAAAGGTCTACATTTCTAAAAAAAATTGTGTTCAACGAACTAAACACATTTAGTTGTTTAAAGATTTGGTTAATGCAACAACTTTTTATTCAACCGAACTTAACTGTAGTCTACCTAACAAACTGTTCAATTTCGGTTGACGGAAATGGTTCAACCATGTCATTTAATTGACGGGACTATCATCATTTGGTTATCTTTAAGAAAAATCAGTTACCAGCATCGTTATATTTATTTCGACAGTCTCATGGAGTCATCTAAATGCGTTTATATCAGACATATAAACATTTTATTGTTTTAAATACGAGGATTTGTTTAAATGAACTGCGTCTTTATTATATGAGATATAATATTGAAATAATGTTGAAATAAATATAACGATCCTGGTAACTGATTTTTCTTAAAGATAACCAAATGATAATAGTCCCGTCAATTAAATGAAATGGTTGAACCATTTCCGTCAACCGATATTGAACAGTTTGTTAAGTAGACTATGGTTAAGTTCGGTTGAATAAAAAGTTGTTGCATTAACCAAATCTTCAACCAACTAAATGTGTTCAGTTCGTTGAACAAATTTTTTTTTCCGTG
Source organism: Aphaenogaster ashmeadi (assembly GCA_003063805.1). NCBI lineage: Eukaryota > Metazoa > Arthropoda > Insecta > Hymenoptera > Formicidae > Aphaenogaster > Aphaenogaster ashmeadi. The sequence continues at coordinate 167,941 of NJRQ01000209.1, read as the reverse complement.
TAGATTTATTTACATTTGTTTTTAATGTGATCTTGAGTACGGTTACAACAAATGTTGA
>NJRQ01000209.1:115485-167496 GCA_003063805.1 Aphaenogaster ashmeadi | reverse complement strand
ATACATATTTCATATTACATACATATACAGGGTGAGGCACCTAACTCGACCACCTTCAATTACTCGTAAACTATTTGTTATATGAAAAAATGTTTCAAACAAAAGTCATATGGTATCAAGGGGGACGTATAATAATTATTTTTTTTGTTATTTTGCATTTTGTCGAGATATGAAAGTCACCTTGAGTTTTTTAACTGGAATATGTAACATTTTTTAAATGGAATATGTAACATTTGACCCTGTAATTCGAAAGAATTTTAAACATTGAGTGAATAAAAAACTATTAAGGTATATGGGTTCAAAAATCAGTAATTACTGAGATACTATTAAACAATTTTTAATGTAACTAATGGTCAAAATGATGTCCATCACAATCAATACAAGTGCGTAGTCGGTCAATGAGCGAGAGTGATACACGTATCTCCCTTGATACAATACGACTTTTGTTTGAAACATTTTTTCATATAACAAATAGTTTACGGATAATTGAAGGTGGTCGAGTTAGATGCCTCACCCTGTATATATTCGATGTTACGTACATTACATATATACATATATGTAAATATTTTATTTTATCTTGATATATTTATATATATCAATTATATAATTTTAAATTACAAATTGTGATACATTTTGATAAATTTTCAGTATATAAAAATAGAGGTGACGTTAAATAAATAAATATATTTTAAATTGGTTTTGAATAATATATTCTAATAAAAAAATACATAGGATATTTATTTATTAAAAATTCGAATTCTGTCCTAAAAAGTATTTATTTATTTAATATACTGTGTGCTTAAATAATATATATTATTTTAAACAAAAATTTTAAAAAAATTAATAATTCTTATAATATTCTTATAACATGTCTTAAAAAATAATTCAAAAAATAAATGAATGAATAAAATATTACTCATGCTAATTGCTAATTAATATATTTTAATACTTAAATATTATCATATATATATATATATATATATATATATATATATATATTCATATCTAGTACAACCGCGTCTTTTGATATCTTTAGAGAAGTAAGGATAGAATTCGAAAAGCGAACAATCGCCAAGAGTTAATAAGACCCGGTAGCTTTGAAGGCAGAGCGAAGGCTTCGTAATATGAACCACGAAAGGAAAATGAACGTACGTCGACATCGTAAAGCCGGCTTACCTCATTTCGCTTCACTTCTCGTCGGTTCAAGCGCGTGGATGTTCCACTAGCGCGAACATAAAGTATTGCCGTCGGTGTCGCCGTCGCTCTCGCCGTCGCCGTCATTTCCGTACGTATGCCACGAGAAATACGAGAGCGAAACACGAGTACGACATGCGCGCGCGTACTGCAAAATACGAGGCGTCGTTTGTAAATTGCGATTTCCGTTTACACGACGATTCTCCGTCGGATTTTCGCGAACCGAGAAAGCGTGCGAGAAACCGCGTGGTGTTCTCGCATCGTCTACCCGGTCACGGCGGTGTCGCCGTCAACTTCAAAGCAAATATCGAACGATATCTAAACGCCGACGCGCGACGTGAAATTGGCCCGAGAAAGAACAAAATAGGGATAGAGCTTTAGCAGAATGATTGACTTGTAATTTCAAGACAATATTTTATCTAAATAGTATAGTTAAAAAGGCTCTCTAAAAATTCATACGAGGATAATACAATGGCAATAAGAGCCAAGCGCAGTAATTGGGGCGCATAAATAACTTATTATAAATATCAAGTAGACTTAAACGAGATAAAAGTCCTTAATACAAAAAGCGCGAAATCGTTTACAAACGTTTCGGTCCCTTTCTTTGGGCCATCTTCAGCGTAAACAATAATAAATAATAAATAAGACGTATAACAAAACATAAATCAAACGTAGTCAGCGGTTAAAAACGATTAGATTACAGCAGTCATTAAATATGTTACTTCTCTCAGCACAAGAGGTGATTATAATCTCCAATATATGACAGGAAACCCTCCCAAAACTTGTTCCAGAAAAAATCACGAGGAAAAGCTTCACTGTCATATAATAGAATATCCTCATAATACATAAGTTGAGGAAAAAGAATATCTGTAATTAGATATTTAGACACACACATCGAAATTTAACAAGTAAAAATAAATTAAATATAGTCAAGAGAGACGTAACTTACAGATATATTAAAAGTGTGCTGTTTGGATTGTCGTATATGTCGAAAATTAATGTACATGTCAAAGAATTGTCTATAATAGATCTTGTCTCGGAGAAGTATCAAAGTACAACGAAAAGATATAATGTCGCAAGGTTAAAATATAATAACAAAAGTAAAGAAAATACATCCATTTCCTGTTTAAGAAGCGCTGCTTTTAAAGTTTCGGTAGTTTATCAATTAAAGTCAGATATGCATCAGGAAGACATTCCGTGTCAGTCTGCAAATTTAGTCCATGTTTTTGTCTCTTGATATGTAGCATTTCTGAGATCAAACGTTTGCTTAAAAAAGGTTCAGTATCTAAGATCTCTGTCGTCCCAATGAAAGTCGTGGTCAAATTCTAATCTATGTTCAGTCAGTACAGAGTGATTAGCAGTGCTCCTTTGAATATCATTCCGATGTTCTGATATTCTTGTATGTAATTGTCTGCCCGTTTGGCCGACATACGAAGCATCACAATTCTTACAATTGATTTTATATACTATGTCGCTACGATTAGATTTCAAAAGTTTGTCTTTATGCACTTTAATGTATTTATTCATTCTATTCAGACTAAAAAAAGAAAGTTTGACATTTAGATCTTTTGTTATATTTTTAATTTTTGATAATATTTTATGCTTTAAATCCTTGTCTTATAAATAATGCAAAATACTATTTTGTACCTTCTTTTGTTATTATGCAGCGGTTTGTCATCAATCACAAACAGAACGGCTTTTTAGTTTAAGACTACAGACACAAGACAGTTATTGTGCGTTAAGCGGTGTCTACAATGAGATTTTAAGTGGTAAGACTTAACATATCGACCAGTTAAGCGGTGTCTACAATGAGATTTTAAGTCGTAAGACTTAACATATCGACCAATTACAGTTGAGCATTCTAAAAGTAAGACCGCAATTTTGATTGTGATTGGTCGACATGTTAAATCTTACGACTTAAAATCTCATTGTAGACACCGCTTTATGTTAAGTCTTAAAATCTCATTGTAGACACCGCTTTACTTAAGACAACGACTTAAGCGTAGTCTACAATGCGGTCGCAGAAGTCGCAAGAGTGGTCATAACATACCATAACATATTCTCTTTTTAATCGCAGGACAATCGTATTCGTATAGTCGCTCGGGTCGGTCTAATTCCTACTCCAAGTAGGACTCGAGCGATTACGAATACAACTGTTCTGCAAGCAGAAACAGAGTATGTTATGGTATGTTACGACCGCTCTTGCGACTTCTGCGACCGCATTGTAGACTACGCTTAAGATCATAAAACATTGTTTTAAAATTAAAAGTCAGTTATTCTGCTAAGGCCTTTAGGGCCATGGCACACAAAAAAACGTACACAGTAAGACTTAAACTTAAGCGAATCAACCAATCACAATCAAGACTTAAGAACGCCATCTTAAAACTTAAAACTTGTGATTGGTCGATTCGCTTAAGTTTAAATCTTACTGCGTACGTTTTTTTTGTGTGCCATGGCCCTTACTCTGTTGCGCATGCGAATGCGTGTAGTCACGATTCTACGGCCGGTATTCATAGTCGATTTCTTATATTTAAAATCGTCTTAAGTACAATCTTAAGACAATCTTAAGATGGTCTTAAATATAAGAATGGACTATGAATACCGGCCTACGTATCTAGTTACGTATGACTTGATTTTACAATCATACCGTGTGTATCTCTCCTTATGTCGGATCAAGCGACGTTCCACCGGCGTGACTACAAAGCACACCGTCGTCGCCGTCGTCACTGGCATTTCCGCGTTTATGCCACGTCGCGAAATACGAGCGCGAAACACGAGTACGGAATACGAGGCGTCCTCCGCGATCCGCGATTTACATTTCCGCGGCACGATGCCGCGAAATATCCCGGATTCTCGCGTCGGACGAAGCGAGAAGCGCGTTCCCCCGCCATCTTCGATTGCCAACTGCGGCCGCCGTCGACTTCACGGCGGATATCGAGCAACTTGAAGTGCGGCGCGCGGCGTGAAGTTGACCCCAAACGAAAGGGAATTAAAATATTCTATCACCGGTGCAAATATAGAGGCGCAGTTCTATATATTTCATTCTATGACTTCATTCTATAATAAATTATGTATTAGGCTTCTAGGATTTCCCGAAAACGGCTCACCTTTCCGCGTCGCATCAAACGTGTGGATGTTTCACTAGAGTGGTCATAAAGACACGATGCCGCCGCCGACATCGCCGAGTTTTTACCGCGATACGAACACGAAATACGAGTACGAAATACGAGCACGAAATACGAGGCGTCGTCCACGAATTGCTATTTCTGTTTCCGCGACGTGATTCCGCGCAATATCCCGGTTTCTCGCATCAAATAGCGCGATAACCGCCCGTGTTTCGCGCCATCTTTGATGCAAACTGCATCGCTGATTTTAGCACGAATGTTGACCGATTCGAAACGACATACAGCGCCCGAAAAAAAAATATATGATTCATATAAATGCAATATTTAAAAAATTACGTTAAATATATGATTTATGTTGTAATTTATATTATTACTTTCCATAAATCTATATTCTAGAAATTTTCTATTATTAACTTATACTTTCTCGATATCTTCATCATAACTTGAATGTAAGATCACTCATTTTTATGCCAGACAAAAATAGTTGAGAAAAGTTTAAATGACATTTCGCGGTGAATCGCGAATGTGGAAATTCTGCGGATCTTCAAATTCGAACGAAGGCGAATTTTAGCTCGCGAATGAAAAACGGCCAATCGCGTGTGGTACGTAACTTTATTCAAATGACGATAATAAGATTCGCAAGTATGGAAATTTACGACCAAATCTTCGTGTAGTACGCGGCCGAACTCTCGTAATAAGAAATTGCAGAAGTGAATAATGCACGATGAGACTTGAAAAGTTTACGTGAATTTTAAAGCAAGAACTCGTTAGAAAGTCGAAACCATGTTAAATGGCTTCGTGATATTCTTGTCGGAATATCGTCGAGCACATGTAAAGTGCGACATTTTTCTAAAGGCATACAAATATATTAATGTAAAAAATATTGCATATAAGAAAATTTGGGATTAATTAGAAACATGCGATAAAATACATGAGAACATCGTGTAATTCTATTCCGAAGCTTTTATACTGCATTTACCAGAACTCGAGTATTCTATTACATTTAATGCGATTTAATTATTAAGATAATTAAATTTATATCTATTAATATTTACTTTAGCATATTATAAAATATATATTCTTCAATACATAATTAATATAATCTAATAATTATGAAGAATATATATCACATAATTATGTAATATGTATTCTTCAATATATAATAATTATAAATATTCGAATCATATTTGTGCAACTCTTTGTCTACGATACAAAGTCACTGGCATCGATTGTCGTAATCTCATTGCGTCTTTATCTTTAAGACGAGAAGCTTTACAAGGCTAAAGTGTGCTCTATTCTATGCTCAAGGAAGAATTCGCTTCTATTATTACATTTAGTTTGCTATTTACCGCTATCGTACGGGCATTCGAGCATATATCATATACGTGTGTGTTACATTAATCAGATCGCAGAAAGGCGTCGCGATGCCTTTGACAACCGCGCGACACCGTAACCTTATGAAAATTTCAAAGGCGAATTGATTTCCTCGAAGCATACATAATTTAGCCACACGTAGCTTCGTTGCTTCGTAAAATTACTTTCCAATAAATTTAAAATTTACGATATATAATATAAATCTCTCATTACAAAATGTACGCATTTTCGTTAAATTACCTTTTCAATTTTTTTAAATCTATTGTTAGGATTTAATGACAGTTTTAATTGTGAAGCAAGTATACGACAAATTGTAACCGAAGCCCACAAAAGTTGTAATTTGTACGACAGAATTTTACATATAACTTTACATGACAAATTAATAATTAACGTGTATAATATATTACGAACTTTAAAAGTCGTAATGGATAGAGCAATGAATATTTTAATTATAATTTGGATTGTAATTTTATATAGCATATAAGTTAACCGTAATTTATTTGTTAATTATTAATTTAACGTATGAAACTAAAACAAAATTTAATTTATATTAAATTAGAATTAAAAATGAAATTCTGCGTCAGGTTTTACTCTGATATTAAAAACTGTGAATGAAAGATGAGATTTTTATATCAAGGAGTTTAGTTTTACTGCATGGTATAAATAATAGTATACTTTGCAACACTGTTTATTCTCGGTAACTAAACATAATAATGAAAATATCTATATGAGCAATAATGAGTTTCAAGGTAGAAGCTGGTCTCACATTTATGTCAGCCACATCGAAAATCGATCGGCACGTATGGAATGAACGCGACGCGATTGTTTCAGTCGGCATCTGGCAGAAAATTTCAACATTTCGCGAAATAACTCATTGCACTCGCGTTTGCTCTCTCCTGCATTACGGGCGTTTGATGTTATCGTAAAAAAAATTTCAATTATCGACGGCAGCAATTTGAGAATTGATCCGAATGTCAGAGTCGCGGCATAACACGGATTTGAATAAAGTTCTTGTGTGAAGCGATATTGCATTCAACAATACATCCAAAATAATTGATTCCGTGTCTGGAATTATACAATCACAAAAGAACATATTCTGCTAAATGCTCATTAAACGATTACTCTTATTCTTTTGAAAGTTTAAAATATATTTCCTGTGACGGAAAAAATATACGACTATGTACTATTACGTCTGGTTTTGCGAATTGGTGTACTCTTATTAATATTTTCGTAAAGAATGCAGACAATCTTCTTTATACTATATTGATTCCAGAGAGATATATGCACACACAAACTATTCGTGTGTTTCACAGTTAAACGTAGATCTATCTATAACGTTTCGCAAAACTTTGTGCGATTGTGCTGAATATTAATTCAGCAACACATTCGTATATGAATTCATATTTATCTTGTCGAATTAATTAACGTTGCCATCATCGGATGAGACATTCGTTTGAGATTGACGGATCATGCGATCGCAAAGATAAGCACTATATGTTAGCTAAAGTCAAATAAATTCGCAAACAAACTCGTATCCTATGGAAGGTAAACAAACATTCGATACACTCGCGTATCCCATCGATATTTCAGATGCATCAGAGAGTCAATATCTTACCTCCGAATTCCTTAGCTGCGGTCGTTTCCCGATTGAGTCACTTCCGGCGCAATCTTGTTCGCCGCAAGAAAGTCAATTTGCAATATTTTAGCTTCATGATAATTCCACCGACACACAAAAATAATGTCACAACGTTTTTCACATTGATTAACAGAGATTTCCAGTGATGGCATCTTCAGTTGTTATACATTCAATATTATTCGATCAGTTATTATCATTTCTTCAGTCATTATGCTCATTATTTCTTCATTTATTCGCGATTATTTTCTCAGTTATTTGATTGACATTCTGCTGTTTGTTAAGAAAGTAAAATTCTTTGTCTTTTAATGCATCGTCCGTGGGAAAATGAGATATTGTGCGATATACACTTGATTTCATTATGAGCTTATGTTATGTCGCACGAGTGGTAGTGTTATTTTTATTTGCCTTGTTTAGTGCAAACACGCGGCCGAGTCAGTAAATTGACAACTGTTAGTTTATTTCATCTACTCTTTGCGACGGCGTAGTATATGCTAATTTTGTCGTATCTTTCTGATTATGATTGTTAGTAAGATTGTGAAATCGCATTAACACTTTCGCCAGTGTCACATATCTATAACATTACAATTCGTTTAGCAGATTATCTGTATGATAGCATTATATATATATAACAATAGTTTAAATTAAAATGACAATATTACACTGGTGACAAAGAGCCAATGATTATCTCTTATCATTTTGATTTTGTATCGAAGAATCCTTTTTATTCTACTAATTAACATTATCCTATTTTATATATAGGAATGAATAACATTAGAGAGAGAAGACATCAACGGATAGCATAATCAGAAAATAACTTTTGACGTGACAAATAAATCTTATATATTAATAAGTAGCATAAATTAATTTCTTACATGAATTCAAAAACAAATAATGAAGAAAAATAATTTTATCCGATCGTGACCGTTTCTTTTCTAGAAGTAGGGCGATAGCGAAAGTGTTAATTATTATTATGTTCAATGTTATGAGAAATCATGCCTGCACGATTAACTACACGCGTTATTGTTTTGAATTGAAAATTGTTACCAATATAGTAGTTGACATATCTGCAATCATCATAGATAGTAAGCGTAGACAATGTGTCCGTATAATCGTACCGATAGTTTACATAATTACAAGATACTGAATGCCACTGTTACGACATGTATTAATACCTGTGATCTAAACTATCAATTTCAATTAATTTCATTGAAAATGTTATCAAGCAGATAATTTTCGATAGTTGTCAGAACCCCCCGCAAAGGACTTCCGGGTACTTTTCCAACCAGGGTAATAAATTAGAGACGGTAACACGTGATCTACATGAATGATCGTATAAGACCGCCAATGTTATCAAGAGATAGCTACCTTCGCGTAAACACTTAAAGCATCGTTATCTTGAAACTTCGCACGTCGTTACACTCGCACACCACCACGAAGATCACACGAAACACGTGGTCGACGGGATTGGCGAAGATAGGGTCTATAGGGTTTATCTTCTCGAATGTCCGCTAACTGTGTACTTAATTCGTCGCAGTATAAACAGAATCCTCGCCGCTGTCATCCGTGATCTTGTCTAAGCTCGCAGAAAGGATGTAATTACAATCCAGTAGTTTTGAAGGCGCAAGGATGACGTATTACTTCATCGAAGTGTTTAATAGCGGCTATATATCCGAAGGTCACACAATATTGGAGGTAGTCGCAACAATTGATCACCGATTATGAGCGGCGAATGCACACGGAGCGTCGATACGATGAAAGCCGTGGCGTGAAAGAAATGATTGGCGAATTGTTCGTTTCGATTAACCAGAGAAACGTTTCAGCTGAACAAAATGGTGGTCTTTTGCAGCTTGGATAATTTTGAATTTTTTATTTGAAAGCTGCCATGAGAGATTGCCAATGGAGAATTATTGCGAATTATTAAATTTAATAATTCGATTAATAAGATTCACTCAGAAGAAACAGGACGCACATAGGCGATGACGTTTAGCAGATCGAAGTTGTTATAAAGATCAAAGTTGGATCATCAATCTTGGATTTATCGGACAGGAACATTTTCGAGATCCAGCAATTACGGTGTTCAAGAGGAGAAGATCGAAGTTGGTCTCTCAGCCTCGAGCAAAACATCCTCCGAACTCGGTATAACTCACAATAATATCATGATGTTCACGGAAACAGTAGATTGGAATTGGACTTTTCACCATCATTGATCTTGCCAGCAGAAAGCCACATCCTGGATTCGAAATACCTCCATTTTAGCACTCAGCACTACGTATTACTCTTACAGGAAAGTGGTATGTCACTATGATTCTCTCATTTTTTGTGTGCAATTAGGAACCTCCATCTCTGGATCCTTCACCACGTGTTACATCGCGGACGCCCTTCCAGATTCACGTCCGTGGGAGACGCGTACCCCTGGCGCTTTGTTTACATGGTGGAAGGAGTTGAGTATGTATCCGGGGTAGTTCGAGCGAGCAACTGAACGGCACGAGATGCCCAACGTGTTGTGGCTCACACGGCTCGCGAGGCCGCAGTGAACTGTGGGTGGTCGCTTCGGAGAGGCTTTCCCGCTTTCCACTAGCAACGCACCACCGCGCCACCCTGTCTCTACCTCCCTCACCCTCACCCTCACCGTCACCCTCACCCTCTCCACATCGGACAGCATAGAACTTCCACCTTCGGCCGAATCCCTCCATCGTTACCCCGGCCAACTCTATCTCTCTCTGTTCGTCAGCGAGTCTTCGAGCTCACCCCCAGACCCCCCTTCGTCGCTTCACCGCTATCCGCACAGAAGAGGGTGGTTCTTCAGCGGCCCGCGCGAACGCCCGCGTCCGCCGCCTCCGCGAGAGCGAGAGCGAGAGGGTGATCTAATTCGCGAAAAAGCAAAACGTGGGATCGAAGTTAGGGGTCAGATATTTATTGTGATTATCGACTATTTCTCGAGAGCGTTAATATCAGCTCATTAAAATCCCATTAAAAGTTCAACTACAATTTAATATATTATGTAGTTTAATGTATGATGTAATTTTGTAAAAAATTTGTATCCCGAGGCACGTCAACATCGATTCGTTATAGAAAAGGTAATTCATAAACGTCCAGAATTTTGAACAACATGAACAAAATTATTTTAAATCAAACTGAAACTCGGGCAAAAATTACGATTATCATTTTTTATTTTTTTTTAAGCATCAGTTTAAAATATTTTGGCAAGTTTTTAAAAATCTCGAAGTGAGACGAGTTTTGAGTTAAAATTCGGAGCAAAATTCTGAAGTTCGATTCATCAAAATTATTTGTCCTTTTTCTAATCTTTTCAGTTTCCAAAAGATTCTTCAGATTATCAATCTCCTGATATTCCTGTTGGAAAGAAGCAACTGTTTCAATCGTTTGACAGGGTATCTTCGTAATCGCATAAAAATTGACGCGGGATGCGAAGCAAGATCCATCATCTCTCTGTTGTCTCACCTCCCACACGTATCTGTCTGTCTTGTCCTCTTGTCACACAAATGTATAAGCATCCATATATGTCATGTAACGTGTGTATCGAGTCAGGGCACATGTGGTGGAACAGAAAAAAGTTTAGCCGGGTAAAATAAAGCGGAACGTGTGGAAGAAACTGGACTGACCACCAGATAAAATGGCCACATATGTACCGAATGTCCCAGAAGTCGCGCGTTTCCACTGGATAACAAATGGCTATGGCCACCAATAAATTTAAATAATGAAGAATAATGTGTAATTACAACGAAGATTGCTTCATATAGATATTCCTTTGGTGTGATGAATATATTAATAATTTAGTCTTGCTACGTTGATATAACGCCTTTAGTACGGCGAGTGCGTTTAAAATTTAATAAATAAAGCCGAGACAAAATTATATTCCGTTTCTCGTAATGTCGGCGGATGGTTACTTATTTAACAAATAATTTCTCTCGATTATCAAGATTTAGATTGTCGTCGCGGTTTCATAAATCTTGCGCTTGCACCTCTCGTGAAATCGAGAAGTTTCTCTCTCCGCTGAACCCTGACAATTAATCCGTCTCACGAGTATTAATCACAGGATCGACTTGATCCCCATCCGTCACGGTGCGTGTATGTACAAACAAGCGATGGTGATAACGAGGTTTGTTACTTTCGTAAATTAGAGAGAAACGAAAATTTCTCATGTCTTGAAAAAGCGTCCGTAAATTTCTGTCTGAAAATAATACGGATACACATTAGGGGAAGGCGGGGCATAATGGGACCACGGGGTATAATGGGATATGGTCGATATCTCTTTACAGAGATGCTGCCATGTAATGAAATGTATGGAAATTATTACTCTTAGATGTCCTTACCCGCGTGCTGTTATCAGTTTCCATATTATTTTTAGCTGAAAGATGCTAGAAATTATTTAATGCGTTCGCTATGCTCTCCGCGACTGAGTTACAGTTTCTTTGAGACATTTACATACGGTAAGCAAAGATAAAATTCTATTTTTTATTACCGTAAGTATATTTACGTTATTAAATGATCTTTTCTTGTCAATTTAGGTGTCTGTGCAAATATCGATTGTCTGTGATGATTTCTATCACCTAAAGTAAACTTATACATTTTAGGGCATAACGGGACATTTTTTTTTTATTTTTCCTTTTCATATGATATATTAGTATATATGTTATGTTGTGCAATATATTGTACCAAAAATTATTACACCACATTTTAATTTTCATTTACCTATATTGTAATAATATTTATTTATATTTTAATGAGAAAAATGTAGGTATATACTATAATAAGAAAAGTGTAATAATTATTAATAAATAATTATTATTAATTGAAAATGTAATAATACATTTTTACATATGTTGCGTGTTGTAAAGAATCATTTCTAAGAAGTTTTGGACATTAATATTTGAAAAATAAACAAGTTTCACATAAGATATCCCATTATGTCCCGCAAATCCGTAGGTTAACTCACGTTTTCGAAAAACAATAATTTCGTCCTTTTAAACTATTCATTTATTCATTTATTTATTTATATAACTGTTCATTTATTTATTTTTAATACATTGTAAACTTGTATAAACCTTAGCGTTTCCGTTATGCCCCGGGTTCCCCTACATATATATAGTATAATTATTTATTATCATTATATAGCATAATTATCGCTATAATTACATTTTATTACAAAAGTAAAATACGTTCGTATATTTTAAGAACGACTTTTCCTATTTTTTAAGAAAAAAAAAGTAAAATCGATACAAAAGGAACGGTTCTTTACGAGGTCGGTTTATATATCTATTTTTTTATTTTAGACGTTGTAATTCTCTTATGGGTTTGTTAATCTTTATCTTTTGATGATACATTATTATCCTCTCTCTTTGGAAGTAAATCTTTAATTTCCGTAAAAGTTCTTTACTACGGAATTATAACAAAAACTGCGATAATATTAGTTGGAAATAAAATCAGGTTTTGTGTACTCAACTAAATTTGAATTCACCATGAATTAAAAAAAATAAACAAATTTATTGCAATATGGATAACAACGTGAATTTATTTAGTATAAATGTTAAACCTTCAATTTTTCGAACATAAATACGTGCGAAATAATATTTTTCGTGAAAATTTTCGCGTCGAAGATTAATTTCTATTAAAAAAGAGAAAAATTTGTAAAAATTAAAACAAAAAAGTGAGGATCAAAATAAAATAAAAACACTCGATCAAAGTATTATATATCAATGCAACTACGACGCAATAATACAAATGCTTGCAATTAACGAGGTTTCATAATCGATTATCCATTCGCAAGAATATCCCATTCATTAAACAATCAACGCGCGATTTTGTGTCAAACAAAAGTACTCCACAAATAAACGCACAGTAATACAACACCGTTGGAATTGCAAATTATTTGTAGATTGCGTCAATCGCAAATAATTAAACAACTCGGATGGTGAATGATTCGGCAACTGTCGAATACCGTCATAATTTCGTTGAATTTTTTACGTTATTAAAAATAACGTAAAAAATAAGCTTTCATATTTTAAAGATATATCTTAAATTCATTTATTTGTGAAATTTTACTTAATCTTTAATTAAGCTTGTGGTTATTTAATATGAAATAATGTATATTTGTTTTATTAAACTTTGGAGCTGAACTCTCCGATTTTTGCCCTATTTATGCTAAAAGCTGTCGGTAAAATTTAAAAATGATAAAGTTGCCACATTCTCTACACAGTTATGAAAATATTACTCTCTTGTTATCTAGGTCGTTTCGCAGATCGGATATTGATTCGTGTACAGTCTGTCGCCACATATTCCTTGCCGTCTGTATAAATCTTAACAACGTTGCTTATTCTCGATTTTGTTGTAATACGTGCCGTGCGAGAATCGTTTGATAATACATTAAGATTCGTTGTGATCAATAAAATCAGATTAGAATTATTATGTGTCTTGATTGTTAGTAAGGATATAATTCTTATTATTATTATTATTATTATTATTAATAGTGAGATTATTATTTTTATTTCTGTCTCTTTGTTAGAATTCTATATTGATTATTATATAGCTTACAAGAATACAAATTTCGATAACAATATTTGATGCAATATGTATAAATTTTCCGGAAATCCTGCGTGTTTTTCTCTCAGCAACGAGAGAGAGAGAGAGAGAGAAACAATTATGTTTATTTGAATATCATTATCAAAATTATTTGTTATTTATTACTATTATTTTTTATATAGAGTTTGAGAATAAAAATTAAGATCCCTACATCCAAAGCAGTACATAACGCAGGTTTCGGGAAAAATCTCGTTTTCCGGGCTATCCCCGACAAGAAAAGCGCGAAGGGTTCCGACAAGGAGATGGACTACTTGTCCTCTCCAAGGTTCTTACACATTACATAGTTACGTGACTGGATTTATTGATGATGACCCAAGCAGTAAATACTCAGACCGTCCATTTGCGACGAATATTCCATTTTCGAGAAGCTTTCCTCGGGCCGGAAGTTGTGTCCCATCTAAATAACTGATTAAGCAATTCACTACTAACTACTATCTATAGCTTCAGTCCACGGAAATTAATGTTAGAATCAATATTAAGAATCAATATTTCCTGCTATATATGCTATATAGCGTGAATGACTATTTCTAAACGACAGTATTCTTGTATATTAATACACACGCAAGAAGTACATAGTTTGTAATTTCAAGTTTAATTAATTTAATTCATTTCTTTAAAAGATTCTTGTGTGAAAAATTGTTTTGAACACCGGAAGCTCATTTCACAGAAATGAACGTTTGAAGCTAATGTATATCATTGAATAAAAATTAATTCCTGTGTAAAGATTAATTCCATCGTTAACTTTTTAATTTTTTAAAATTAATTATGTCTGGAAAATGTGTGCTTTTATCGGAAAAATTATTAGCAACGTATAATATATGTGTCCCTATGTGAAGAGTTTCACGGAGTAATTCTTCGTGTATAAACAGGGTGTTCCATTTAAAACAGTACGATCGAATAACTCATAAAGAAGGGGGATGATGAAAAAATATGTTAGATGAAAGTTGTAGAGTTCGAAGGGGAACATCTTATGATGGACACACGTTTTTTTTAGTTAGAGGTGTTTCTGAGATTTCAAAAATAGTAAAGGAAACAAGGATATATATTTTTTTTTCTTGTTGCTTTTTTTTGTAATATCCTCTTTGAGTTTTCACAGAAATTTGCAAAAATAATACTTTTTAACACATATATATACACACAATTTATTATTTGTATGTCACACAATATAATAAATTAGATTATTCTCTCAGTTATTGCCACAGATTCTCGACAGTCAATAAGTAACGTGATCACGAACAACAAATCCGTTCGACTGATATTACTGTTTACATGCAAGCTGAGACTACATGTAGTTGGACTGATGCCGTTATAGACGAACGATTTTGCTATCTCACGTTGCAAGAAGAGTATTGTTACAAGAGCTATCTCAGATTTACACAACTGCGTTTGCACAAGAGTAATATGCAGAAGATGGATATTTGTATAGAGATTAAGATAAGTTTACTAATAAATAATTTAAACATTTTCAAAAGATATTAACTAATTAGTTCAAATACGAAAGCATTAACTAATTTTCTACTTTTAGGACGTCTTGGACCGCATCACCTCCAGTCTTGGATCCTTAATTGAATTCGCAGATTTTTTAGCGAAGATTTAGGACCATCATCGTATGATAAATTTTGTATTTGTCATACGATTAAATAAGTTAATTTGAAAATTTGTCAAACCTCCAAATTAAATGGTAAAATATATTAAGTGTGATTTAATGTATTCCTAGAGAAAAAGAATTTCACACACAAGAAATTATAGATTTTAGTACCTAAAATTTCATTTTTGGAACAAAGATTTTATCACGAATAAAATTGAGAAATAAATCTTGAATTTGCAAACTATCTTATTTCCAAATATTAAATTATCAACAATTCTGGTATTAATGAAACCATTAGTAATCAACAATAATTAAAATTTTTAAATTATGTACTTTAGGCCGTGTTCCGATATACACTGCCAATACTGAAAATCTATAGTTCACGTTACGTATACTATCGATTTTCAGTACTGGCAGTGTATATCGGAACACGGCCTTAATAAAATCATTGCTGTGTTTGGAAAAAAGAAATATATATTTTTAAAAACAGCTTCTTTAATCCGGATTTAATTGAAAAAAATATAGAAATTCGAATAAGATAAAAATATAGAAAAAAAACTAACGTTATATTAAAATTGAAGAAAACGCATTAAATAAAATTATTTTAATAAACTTTAATTATCTAAATCGCCAGTAGTAATAAACATATGTAATAAATTGTAAGTCGACCCGACTGGCAAGAGATGGTATTCTATTGTATCAACCATACGGATTGTGGTCCTCCACGTGTAACAAATTTTTAATATTATTTTATTTAAATTATTTTAATAAGATCAATACATTTGTGGAAAATATCGGAGACATTTGAAATTATCTAAAAGATATTTCAATTTTTCTAATCTTTTTAGATTTGGGAGGGACTTGATCGAATCAACATTAATATCATCACCCTAAAAATTACTATTCATTTAATAAAGCCTGAAAAGTTTTTTCAATAAAGATAAAAATGACATAAAGTAATTCAGCATTTATTGATTCACACCTCGATGTTTTCTTATTATAGTATTTATAATAATCATCATCGTCAGAATCATTGTAATAATAATAATTAATAATAATAATAAATCGTTATTTCGAATTATTGTACATCGATATATTATCTCATATAATATCTATATCTCATATATATGCTCTATATTAATATCTATATTTATATATTTATAGACTTCTCTATTCTGCTTCCCGATTAGAGAATAGATTTTTAAAACTCTCTATATTTTATCACCTGCCGAGAGTAAATTCTGGCAACAAGAAATCGAGAAAAACTATAGAAATTAACAATCGAAAATTGTCAATTTTTTTCTTATTTTGCCGAAAGAACTTGTCATGTCCATCGAGGACTATAATCCGAGAATTAATTAATTAAAAGTAAATCCCAGAATTAACTTTCGATATCAATTATTATTAATAATGAATAATTTGTTTACATTTAATTTAGATGATTAAAGTAAGTTTCTGATTGTAAAATTATTAGAAACCAAGATAATTATGTTTATCAATGATACGTTAAAAAATTGGTTTTCATTAATAATAATTAATATCGAAGATTAATAAGGAGAAAGTTCCTTACTTTCATTTCTTTTTTACGCAGAAGCCAGCATTATCGCATTTTTATGATAAAAAAATTTACAATAAAAATAATCTAAGTCCATAACTTGTAGGATTCACTCTGAAAGATACAAATTTCATACTTAAAATGAACCTTGTAAATCACGGACTTATTATACTTTTGCTATATCAATGATCGTAATAATAATCATAACAGTAACGATCGTCGATGCATATAACATTAACAATTACAATGATAGCGATAAACCTCGCTTCTGCCGCTTTTGCAGACAGGACACTATGGAATTGACTTATACCTGTTATCCCTCTCGATAATTAGAGATCCAGAAACCGATATAATTTCGGTGAATTCAATCGAAGGCTTTATAAGAAAAATTATCTCCGTCAAAAAGTTTGTTTTTTCCGAAAGAAAGAAATAATAAATTTACATATTCAATAATTCATTTGTAATAAATAAATAATTAATAGAGATCATTAATTTAATTAAATAACTTCGTAATTTTAATAGGAAAACTTCTTTAATTTCTTATAAATCAATTGAAAATCGTGCACTGAAAGCAATAGTCTGTAGATTAACAAATACAAGACAGATCTGAGTTCGAACCATAACGCAGAATGTTGAAGCAATGAGTTATGTGCAGGAATATTTCGACTTTATTTCTGGCATTATACAATAAGTTAGAAATGATTTAAAATAAAGTCTCGAAATGTTCCTGGAATTCATATAGACCTATGTACAATTTTTCTTCCAATATTCTACGCTATACTTCGGACTTGTTTTCTAAATTCGAATTTCTTTGCGATTATTTAAAACCTTTTTCCTTTAATTTTTTTAAATCTATACAGATATACAGGATATGTGGAGGGATTAAGTGTGACGCGTAATTGGAAAAAGGAATGATATTTCGCGTAAAAACAAGACGAAAATAATAAGTCGAAATTAATAATAATAATACAACCTTTTTCATATCACATCATGTTTAAAGTTTTACATTTTATATCGTTTTGTATATAAAGGTTTTTATTTTTGACTTTGATTCCGAGATCTATCTCAAACATTGATAAATCGAAATCCGACAGAATTACACCGGTTTCTTGATCTAGTTTCGATCCTTTCAAGCTTTTTCCATGAATTTGTATCACGTGACTTTCGATTGTGTAATAATTAATACGTGAATAAGAAAGAAAGAAAAACGCGATGTGGTGCTATATGCAAAAGGACTAGACGCTACATTGTTGTTGTTGTTGTTGTTGTTGTTGTTACCGGAATTAAATAATAAGAAACGAAGACTATTATTATTACGTCGAAAAAATGAAGAAGCATTTCCGAAGAAACGTTTCTAGCGATTTTTTGTACTTTTTTGATTAAAGATTTGTTATAATCGCTCGTTCGTTCGCTAGAATGCGTCGTTAGATGTGAGTGAATGAGTGCGTGTGTGTTCGATAATAATCCTAACGCTTAAACATATATGCTACTCATCTCTTTAATTTCCTCCTCATCGCTTCTTATAAAAGTTCGTATAGTGTTATCTATAATATTTAACACGATTGTGAACCACACTTATGCGGAAAATTCAATATATTATTATTACTAGATAATAATATATTATATCTCTTGCATAAAAATGAAACAGTATTTTTTTTTCTTTACAGAGCAAAAAGCACAGTTTTCACAAGTCCGTTAGTTATACTTTTTTCCTATTAACACACCATTGGAGATAAACGCTCTAGATCCGCGCGATTTCGATCATTAAAAAGGGACAGATCGTTGTTCGTTTGTGTTCAGCTGCTTGATTTCTTTAACGCAGCTCTAAGTTATAACAAGTGAAATGACTGAGGCCCAGTTCCACAATCTCCAGTTAACTTAACCGGCTGGTTATTCCATTGGAACTGACCAATCGCATTTGTCGTTAAGCAAAATTAACAAATGCGATTGGTCAATTCCAATGGAATAACCGGCCGGTTAAGTTAACTGGAGATTGTGGAACTGGGCCTTAAAGACGATTATACACGGAATTTGTTGACTTTTCTAAATTACTATCCTTAAGGATCACGTCTCGGGTATATCGGAACTCGTGTCATTATATAAGGTGTTCTATATTGATATTTAGTGGCAGATTTTTGTAGCGATTCTTCGCTATTGGAATAAAATAAAAATATTTATTTGGAATAAAATAAAAATATTTATTTCTATGATATAACTTTCTAGTTATATCATTAAAATAAATATTTTTATTTTATTCCAAATATATCAAATTAAAATGTGTACCCAAATGTTTTTGTTGGAGAAAAATTAACTCCAAAAATAAGAAGAATGATGTTCTACGTCAAATTCTAATTCACGAAAATTTCTTTATTTTCAATTATTCAAATCTCAACTATTTATTGAACAATTTTACAGATTTTTAAAATAGAAGAAAAGAAATTTTTAATCGATAATCAATATTTAAATAATTAATTTTTAAGCGATTATATCTCAAAAATCATTCAAAAAATTACTGATATCTAAGTTTTCTTCCTTTTTAGAGAGGAAAAATCGACTAAAAAGTCTGCCATTAAATCATACTTTATATTATTTCGTTTGTCATTATAATGGAACGCGACAAACGAACGCTCAAAAATTTGTCCGAATTTTTCCGCAATATTTTGCGAAAGAGGAAGTTTTAAATTCTTTTCCTCATCCGAGACTATATTTTTACAAACTATCTGTGAAAAATGTTGTTTTCAATAGCCTAACAATTAAATTTCTATTATTATGCAAAACGATTCGACAATGTGTAACAAACGACAATGTTTCCCATTTTCGCTCACCGTCACTGGCAATGAATTGTATAACACTTATACGTATTGTTTAAACATTTCCATACTTACATATAATATATTCAACATTCTCTTTTCCATCTCAAGAAATTAAACACGTATTTTCTTTCCACGTTTTATCACGATAAAAAAAATTGTTACATCAGTTTTCTTAAGTTGCATTAATATCAGCATAACAATCTGACAAAAATAATTTTCTCCGCAAGAAAAGGTTTTTTCAATAAACCGGCATTGTTTTGCTATATCGTAACTAAACATTACTGACAAATGTATGGTAATTATGAAAGGATTTTTTTCAATAATGGTAATAACTCAATGATTAATGCATTGTTTGGTATAGTGATTCAATGATTAATGCATAGTTTGGTACAGTTCGCAAACCTAATTCAGACTTTACAATTTTGCTTGCAAAGTGATCCATAGCGATGTGACAGCGTTTTTAATTTTTTAAACGGTACATTGCCAGTGTATGGACGTAGTAGTTTCTCTGTATCGAATTACTCATAAAAGTACGGCATTCACGTATAGTTTTCGTTTTATAATACTAACCATTTTATAATTTTCGGTCGAGAATAAATTTGTGAGAAATGGAGATGCTTCTCATGTCAGTCGCAACACTTCTCTCTTAAAATTACTGCACTACTCATCTTCAGTATCACCATCGCTACTATAATCCTGTAATGTGGGTGGTCTCGAAAAGGGTGCCTCGTTGGTTTGACTGCAACATTCAAAGAAAAAATAATTATTTACAGTCGATAATTATTATTAATTATCGTCCATTGTAATCTTAATCATTTTATGTTCTTTACATTAGAATTTTTTAAAATTTCTTTACATTACAGTTATGATTTTTTAATAGAACTCAAGAAAATTATAAAGTACTCACGCTAATCTACGATAATGATTCAACCACTCTTCCAACATCTGCGCAACGAGCAGCGGTCTCTTATGAAGTTTTTGCTGCGCTACAAGAATTCCACCCTCGGTTCTACATACGTCCAACCATTCTTTGTAGATAGACTCCTCGCGGCCGATCTCATCGGTCGTGAGGAAGTGTATTGGCAGGAGCTTATGCTCGCGATCCATTAGCGGCATAAAGGTAGTCTGCATTTGAATCTGTAGCTGCTCAAGTGGACTGTTGTTCCCACTCACTACCCCGTGGGTCGCAAGGGGCGGTATTCTAGACGAGGCGTAGGGCTCAATTGGAACCAATGCTGTGAAATGACCACGGGTATAACCCAATGCAATTGGCGAACGGATGCAAAATGAAGGTTCCCATAATAGTGGTAGATAAACACCCTCAAATCTCGCATAGCCTGCAAAATGACAGAAATAATTGATATTATCCTAAATCTTAAAAATCTTAAAAAAAAAACGTTTCTATCAAAATCGCAAAAAAGACTCTTCTAAAGAATCTTAAATCTTAATTCTCGAGTTAGTCTTAAAAAATTTTTTTAATTTTAAAGAAAACGGAAAACAAATGGTGTAAAACTTTTTATATGGATGGATGTATATAAGAAAATATAATTGCTATTTTTTTTTATTTAATTATAATTATAAATATTAAATAATATTAAAAAATTATGAATCTAGAATTGAATGGATTTACTCACATAAATGTTCAGTAGAAAATTGAAAAGCTAATGGATTTACAATTTTTAAGATTTTGAATTAATAAGTAATTCAATAATATTATTTTAAAATTGAAAATTAGTTATTAATTATTAAATGGGCCAAAATATTTTATTTTATTTACCTATGTCTTCTCCGCGGAAACTTTTAACATATTTAACTCCATAAACTATAATGGGTCGTCTTAAAATATGGGCAAGGGCAAACACGTGCAATTGTTCTAACGCGCTTCCGGGTTGAGCGGCCGTTGCTAGCAAGCTTTCCCAGTCTTCTTGCCACTGTGTTTCCTCTAAAGTGAAATCTAACATTCTAGATGCTTGCGAGGCTTCGTACTCTCTCCAACGAGGATAAAAGCTGAAAAAATATCATTTTATATAAAATATATAAAGCCCATTCTGACTGAATAATCGAAATAAATGAGGTATTTATTAACTAAATTGATTCCTTTATTTCTTTTAGTATAATTTTTTTCGAACAATTCTATTTTTTTTTCTTTTTATTATTATTCTATCTATCGATTAATCTGCCGATCATTTTGATAAACCGAAAAAGTTAGCTTTTCTAATTTTTTTATTTTAATTTCAACTTTCTATAATTCACTATCTGCACATTATTATTATTTCCAAATTTCAATACATATAGACGTAGATTTATATTGAATTAATTAAACTAATTATATTAAAATATGAAATTACATTATATATTTATTTAATTGCAAATCTTACAATTGCCCAGCTTGTTGTAGGGTATCGGCGAGCGCCCTTCTTAGAGCATTGTCTCTATCGAAAACACCCCAAGTGGCCTGCATAGCAGAATCTAGAAGACAATCTCCGGCTGATCGGTTCCAGAGTGCATGCAAACGACTACCTAATCGTTCAGTAATTTCTAAAGACCAATTTAAAGCTGGCGGTTCGCCACCACCGCCCTCCAATTGCTGTTGAGCTTCTTTATCTAACAATTCCTCTAGCATCTGCTCTTGTACAATGCTCGGCAGATCTTCAACCTAAAAATATATATATCTAATTTCAAATATAAAAATAACATTATATATATATACACACACACACACACACACACACACACAATTTTTTTTATATTTGATATATATACACACACACACAACTTCTACGATCTCGTCAGTAAGTTATAATATATTTTAAATAGAAATTAAACATTTGAGAGAAGTTTAAAAATTATTTATTACTTAAAAGTGAAACGTAATAACGATTATTAATTAAAGGATTTACTTTTAATCTAATTTACATTTAATCATAATATATGTCGTAATAACCTCGGCTGGCAACGCAAAGGTGGCCATGTCAGTAACGAAATAACAAGGGAACGAGCCCTTGCGTAAGCGTATACTGTTGGTGACATGTCGGCGAATCTGTACAGCGAGATCTGGTGCGACATAACTTGGTACCCTTTTCACCCCCGAGCCCGAACCTTCAATTTGCGACAGCAATGTTGCTAAAATATCTTCCCTTTGAAACCTGTGAAAATCCCAATCAAAATTCTATTAATCTAATAATGTTAAGAATTGTATTTTATATAATAATATAAATTTATTGAAGTATATATCTAAATTATTTGTGTTTACCTAATAGCCAAGTGCACCAAGGTGTGCCCAACGTCAAACGCGCTGCTTCTATTGAGGAGCAAGACCTCAGAATGCGTCAATTGGCGGGCAGGATCGCCGCCGCTTGCCAGGTAAGCTTCAACAGGGGTGTTGTCACCCTCGACGATACCGAGACAAGCGTTTAGCCAACACCAATCGGTGTGACGTCTTAACTGCTTCAATCGACGCTCGTAATCACAGTTATTCGGAGATTGAGGGGTTGACAAACTATCGTTCCGGTTCTCTGCATACCTATGTGGACCTCTGAAAAATTAGAGATAAGTTACAAATATGTGTTATAATATATTAACAGAAAACTTTTATATTCAGGAAATATAGTCAGAAACTATGTTTATTTAAAAGAAAATATCAAAGTTGTTGGTATCGTTAATCCTTAAACATTTCCTTTAAATATTTATATATCTTCTCTAAATATTATATATTATATTTATTATATAAATATTATTTATATAATATTATATTTATATTCACATTTTATAAAAGAAGTAAAATATAAAATATAATTTAGTCACCTCCTTCCTATCGCTAAATTATCTTCTCTTTGTGTCTGATGAATATATGGTGCGTGTGGGGGCGATGGTAAACCCCGTTGACTATGTTCCCTCTCAGGACTCGGTAAAATTACTCCCACATTTCCCTGTGTTCCCTTATCCCTCCTATCTTTTTCCTTCAGATGACCGCACATAACGCATTTGGTCGCCTTGGGCCAATTCTCATAAGTACACACATGACAGGACCATTTCTCCGGATGCATATTGTACAATCTTTCCGGATGGAGATTAATTGGCGAGGGGTTCAACTGGGAATTCGAGCCCGAGTTTGGCGGTCCGTCGGCCAATCGCAACGGAGCTAAATGTTCGTGTAGATTCGATGCTAATGAATTGATAGACTGATTGACTGGCTTCCGGTTACTGCACTGTACGCACCGCGTTGTATTCTGATAATTAAGATAAGTGCACACGCTGCAGGCCCACTTTCCCGCCGAAGGCAGATTCTGGCTGTAATTTTGCGAGGTGAAGTTGTCCGTAGGGCTTATCTGAGACACGGGACCGGAAGCGACGTTGGAGGAACCTCTTTGAGGGCTGGGATCTCGAAGACGATAAATGTCTTCTCCCAGAAGGGGCTTGGCACCTCTGCACATGGTGCATTTTAAAGACGAGGGCCAATTCTCATAAGTGCAGTACTCGCAAGTCCATTTCTGCTCTGTTTCCTCGAGTCTGCTGGTCATCTTCAATGGATGGAGGAGTTAATCAATGGAGATTTTGGTCTTATTGCCACGAGGGATGCAGTACTTCTTGGAAGAAAATATTCAGTTGAAAGATGACGCCGAAATGTGCACTAGACATTAAATATCCTAAGTATCCTAGTTGAATTTTCTATGCCGCACAGCGCATAGTCTATCGGGAGATTTGTGTCCAAGTCTGGTTTATAGCCCAGTGTACGCTATGTGATTAGCATTATGTCTGATTGTGATGAAACAAAGCTGCTAGAGATGTACCAATGTAGACATCGGTGGAAGAATCTGAAAAAGAAACAGTAATATTTATGCAAAATATATTATAAGAGATATAAATGGGTATGTATATATGATACAGAATATCATACGCTAATGCTCCTAATTATATTTTCTCACTCTTCTTGCACTCAAAATGAGATGTTATCTAAGGGGCCTATTCTGTAACCTTTAACGACAGTTTCGTCATCGTTACATTGTCATTGCGCAGCTTTTTTACCATAAATTATATCTGCGCAGTGACAATATAACGATAACGACACTGTCGTTAACAGTTACAGAATAGACATCTATGAAAAGGAGAAAAGTTAAAAAGATATTAAGAAAACTAAAATTATAAGAGAAAAGGATGAAAGAGCATACAGAAAGCACAATTAAAATAAATTTCTGCTGACAGGTCGATTCATTTAGGATATCTTTGTAAAGAGAAAGAAGAAGCAAAGTGTGAAGAAACATTGGTTGATAAGCCATGTTTATTTTAATTGCACTTGGTTGCACTTTGCCTCTTCTTTCTTTCTTCCGTTCACACCTAACTCATCTACTCATAAAAAATGCGAGAAAAGCACGACTGAGATAAAAACAGACCTAAATATACAAGAATTGTACTCATATCTATAGGAAGGTACACAAGGTGCAGCTTGAAAGGGCAGAGACATTTGAGATATTTGAAGTTGGATCTCCAAATGTTAAGGGAGCCGCAAATCTGTCCTCTTTAGCTCACATTCTTTTGCACATCTCTCGCGTGTCACCCTTCTATATATCGAGCGTAATGCTTGTATAATCGTCTCATTCTAATAACTTTGAAGGCAGGACGTGTGTAGACACTTCGAGCATTCAAAATTGGAGTGCCTGGGTCGCCCGCTCTTTTTAGCCGCACTTCGCGAGGTCGGAGAACACGCGGCACCGCGTGACCGCTCTCCCACATCCCTCCTTCGCGTCCTCGAACGAAACCTAACCTAACCTGGCGGAACGGTGGAAGCGAGAGATTCTCCCGTCAAGGAAACCCCCCCCCGCCCCTCTCCCTCCCCGCTCCCTCGCGCGAGAAACGACGAAAATTTCCGAAATCGAGGCTCGTGCTACTTTAACGGACGATCGAGACTCGAGAGGCGCGCGGACTACCTCTAGACGGTTGGACTGGTAACCTTGACGTTATCCCGTGCCACCTTGTGGAGCCCCGCACGTCGCCAGCTACCGTCACACTAGACTATCCTCCATGAGAGATCCCTCAGATCGGCACCGTCCAGTCGACTCATGTACTATTCATGCACCAGCGAGCGCGCAGTTTTCGTAGCGCGCCGCTCGCGTTCGCGGGAACGAACGGGCAGGCAGGTTAAGCTCCGTTTGCTCCGCACGCACGCACGCACGCACACGTACGCGCACGATC
The DNA here is from genome assembly GCA_003063805.1 of Aphaenogaster ashmeadi. Classification (NCBI taxonomy): domain Eukaryota; kingdom Metazoa; phylum Arthropoda; class Insecta; order Hymenoptera; family Formicidae; genus Aphaenogaster; species Aphaenogaster ashmeadi. The sequence continues at coordinate 141,425 of NJRQ01000209.1, read as the reverse complement.
AATCTCGCGAGCCACGAGCGCGACGCTCGCCCTTCCTTCCTTCGGGATTATCCGACGACGGCGACGACGAAGAATCGGAACATTCGGACCGCGGGACGCAGCGAGGAGAAAGACAACGACGTCTCCCTCCCTCTTTTTCCGTCGTCCCCTCTTTTCTCTCTCCCTCGCTCTTTCTCGTCTTGACGAAGACACGGTAGAAGACACGAGAAGCGCGAGTCGCTGTCACCGCTGGTCACCGCGTCACAACATCGTCTACGAGCGTTCGCGCGCGCTCCACGGCGTGCTGCTCCGCCCGTCACCCGATGCTGGCGAACTGCTCCGCGAATCGGCGGCGGCGGCGGCGGCGGCGGCGGTGACAACGACGACGACGGCGATCTCGCTCGTTAGCTGCGGAAGTAGGTTTTGACAGTCATCCGCAAACAGACGGCCGCCAGTACTGCCAACCGCTCGCCCCCCGCCCCGCCATTCACGTCGTACCGTTACGTCACGGGAGCGTGCGCGCGGCGACCCCGTCGAGCGAGAGTGCACATCTAGATGTGTATAAGTATAAATATAGTGACTTTACCGTCGAGCGAGAGCGAGAGTGCGCGCCACGGCTAACCTCAAACTCTCGCTGTGGTCGGTATTCTACAGGCAATGTGGAACTTTTTGAAAAAAAATCCAGAAGATAATATAGAAACAATAGAAGACTAGTGCCAAAATAACCACAAGGAACAATTACGGTTGACGGCACGTTAAATATCCCCTATTAAAAAAAAAAATGTGGTCGGTATTCATAGTCCGTTTTTATTTTAAGACCGTCTTAAGTAACGTCTTAAGACGCTAACGGTTCTGTGATTGGTTTTTGACATCTTAAGAGTGTACTTAAGAAAACAATCTACAATGAGATTTTAAGTCGTAAGATTTAACATATCGACCAATCACGATCAAAATTGCGGTCTTACTTTTAGAATGCTCAACTGTGATTGGTCGATATGTTAATGCGGGGTCTACAACTGTCTCTTATACACATCTAGATGTGTATAAGAGACAGGGGTCTACAATGTGAGTCTCAGATGGTCTCAGAGTCGTAAGTCGTAAGAAATTGACCAATCTCAGTCAATTATTCTTCTCAAATTCGATTGTGATTGGTCAATTTCTTACGACTTACGACTCTGAGACCATCTGAGACTCGCATTGTAGACCCAGCATAAGTCTTACGACTTAAAATCTCATTGTAGACACCGCTTTACAAATATAAGAACTGATTATGAATACCGGCCTATAACCTCAAATCTTTCTGTCAAAAGCTTCCTTCCGATCCCTGACTGGCGAAGTGACGGTTGAGATCGAGATCGAGAGACATAATATGGATGGAAATAAAGCGAAGTGCTTATTTCCCGAGGAGGCTATCTACCTTAAACCAGTGGTACTTTGATCCACACCTAAGTCAAATGGAAATCCAAAAGGAGACTGAAGAGAAGAAGAAGCAGCTTCCTTGCCCTGAGGAGACTTAATCAGCTGATCTTACTTAATCGTGGTACAGTGGCCCTCTTACTTGGGTCGGATATCCAATTGATGAAGAAGAAGAATCTCAAGTCTTACGGATATCCATTTGGGGGATAAGATAAGAACCCCAAATCTAAGAAGTGGTGCTTTCTTCATTCCTGGGTAAGCTGTCTACCGGTCTAATTCAGACCAATTAAAAGGCGATTTTTGGCGTGACTCTGGTATAAGCAACCAAAGTGTACCAAACTGCACCAACACCAATAGCAACCACCGATAGCAACTTTGGTATATGTACCAAACTAACTATACCAAACGATCGCCAAAAATCGCCTAAACTGTGGTACTTTGACCCACTCAATGTTCTAGTTTCCACCAAAGTCTTCAATCCGGTTCTACTTCAGTGCAAATCCATTGGAAATACTAGTCTAGTTTCCACCGAAGCCTTCAATCTGGTTCTACTTCGGTGCAGATCCATTAGAAATACGTTTCCATTGGAAGTATAGTAATGAAAAGGATTTGTCGCATTTCCATCGACTTAAATTTGGTTCTACACCGCATTAGGTGCGAATTGAAGGTTTCAGTAGAAACTAGACCAATGTAGGATGGAAATCCAAAGGGGGATTAATAGAAGAAGAAGAACCTCAAATCTAAGGCTATGTTCCAAAACTCTACTTTGATAACTAAAACTCTATAGCATACGTAACGTATATGATCCATTTGATGCTACAAATGCTTCGAAGCATTTTTTGATCGGTCAATTAGTAAAATTCTTTCTTCTGATTTGTCAAGCAAATGCTTCGAAGCATTTGTAGCATCAAGTGGATCATAGCTGTAAACTATAGATTTTTAGTTACTGTAGTACGTTTTGGAACGTACCCTAAGAAGTGGTGCTTTCTTCATCCCCGGGGAAGCTATCCACTGGTCTTTTAGACCAATTAAACTGTGCACTTTGACCCAATGTGGGACATAAGTCCAAAGGGGGATTAACACATTCGCTGCCGGTTTATATGTTTACGAAGTATTGTATATATCTTTCTTCTATACCCCCTAAGAGGTTCTTTCTGAATCCATTGATTCTAATAGCGTGGTACTGTGACTCATTTTAATTGAGTCGGATATCCAATCGGGGTTTAAGAAGAAGAAGAAGTATTGTATATTCGCATTAGTTCGGCATTAGCTCTGGGATGCGGCTCCTGGCGAAGTATCGCGATTCCAGTGCGGCAGCGAATGTGTTAACAGATAGAAGAAGAATCTCGCATTCCTTCTCCGCCCCGCGGCGACGAGATCGTCGAGGAATCGCGAGTCTCTCACAGGAAACGTAATTTCGACGGTTTTGGGCGTTTCGATAATCAGCTGGACCACCTGATCCACCTGATCTCTTCGTCGAAAACACGTGTATGGATAACCTAACCTAACTTCAGTTTTCGTTGATCGTCTCGCCGTTTTCACGCTTTTTTCTCTTTTCGCGAAGACTAAGGAAGACTAACTCGCGATAATCTGGTCGGAAGAGATCAGATACTGAGCATGATCGAGCAGTTCTAATGACTGGCGTCGGAAGACCTGACTTAACCTCAAACTCCGCGTGCGCTCGACCCGTCGCGAGAAGCGCGATCAAAGTCGCCGATAAACCGCGCTAATCTCGCTGGGAAGGTAAAATCCGGCGATTTTACTTGATCTTTAATCACACGAACGGAGACGTCAACTGTTCCCAGCTGATTTGTTGATCCCGTTACATCACGCGAGACTGACCTAACCTCAAATTGCTCCGCGCATAATCACGCCCCTTCGCGACTTTCCCCATTTCGTCGCAGGATTAAAGCCACTGACAACTATCCGAGGAACGTCTTTTCGTTCTTGGCATTCTCGAGGAATGTCGTCGAGAATGCACCTCGAGACATTCGTTTCCAAAAAGAGCGAACAACGCCCGATTCAATTTTTCGCGCGCACCCTTGGCAGTTTGACTTCGCTCAACCTCGATCCTCGTGAACAACGTCCGTGAACAACGCCCGTGAATTAAATTCGCATTAAATTTCACCTTTGGATCCATGTGACTTTTGCCCTGTTCGAACGCCGGTTTTCCACGATAAGTTTGCACTGAATCTGATCTCGCGCGAAAACCGCGGGAAAGATGATCGCATCGGCGCGATCGGCGTTCGCGAGGCTATTTTTTATTTATAAATACCACGGACCCGCTGCCAATTGGGACCGCTTTGCCTTTGCCACGTTTACCCTTGACATTTCATCAACGAGATCGCGAGATTGTTCGGACCTGTCGGCTAGCTATTGCAAACGCCACAGAACGTTTTTTCCCGCGTTGCTCTACTAACGTATAAATACGTGTACATTGCATCTTTAGATCTGCTCCACTTTACAACATTTAAAGCGAGTCTATAACTATGCTTTCATTTTCTGCTATTCAGATCTGCATTAAGATAACAGAGAGTTAGCAATAGAGAATTAATAAAACACAAGAAATGCAACTAATGTGACGAATACAAAGATCTGCTTGTTTGTTTTATAGCGTTTTCAATTGACCCAGTTGAAGGATTTGGAACGATTAAACCTCTTCACATTCAATTAGACATATAATTTGGATGTAACAATTACGAGGCACAACTATACAACGTCGTTAATCGTCCAGAACAAATTGAAGAAGCAATATTACGATTTTTCTTCTTCTCTCTTTCGATGCCAGAGCTACGTTTTATTTTAAGCATACGAAGTATGCAACTCAGCATAGCTAAAAAGAACACACTTCATGACTTCTGCTTGTGATGACATCATTGTCCGAATCGGCTGATTGTAAAACACTTTAGTAATATTGATTGTCATTGTCCGAATCGGTTGATTGTAAAACACTTTAGTAATATTGATTGTCCGTCACCGTTGAAAAGTTTACGTCTAAAGTCACCTATTACGACGTGAAAGGATTTCGATGACGAAAATGGATGAAATGGTGATTCGGGTGCTGTACGGAAGCGAGACCGGAACCGCTCAAGACGTCGCCGAGCAGATCTGGAAGAGCGCCAAAAGGTTTTGTTGTTGTTCCCCTTTGGCACATGAACCTTTTCTTCTGGGAAAATTTCTGGCACTCAAACTTTACTCTCACATCTTTAAATGATCTTTAAACAGATGTGATTTATTTTTGTGTTCTTAATGTCTCTTATTTTTCCTATATAATTAGCTTCACTATGAATATGATTATCTTTTCTAGCTAACAATATTCATAAGAAAATAATTAGCAATAAAGATTCATACATCTTTGTTTTATTTTTTCTATTTGGCATTTATGTTATTCAGAATAATTTGCAATTATATATATAATGATATATATATATATATATATATATATATATATATATATAATAATTGTTTTTAATTTTATAGGAAAGGATTGCAAAGCACCGTATCGTCTTTGGATGATTATGACATTCAAAATCTTCCTTTTGATCAATTAATTATCTTTGTTGTCGCAACGACTGGACAAGGAGATCCTCCAGCCAACATGAAACAATTCTGGAGACATCTATTACGCAAGAATCTTGGAGCAAACGTGCTCCAAAGTTTAAAATATGGTGTACTTGGATTGGGCGATAGTTCGTATTCAAAATTCAATTTTGCTGCGAAAAAATTAAATAAACGTCTTGCACAATTGGGTGGCAAAGAATTATTATCCATTGGACTTGCTGATGATCAGCATGATCTGGGAATTGATGCTGTAGTTGATCCCTGGATTAAAAAATTATGGGAAGAAATTGCAGACGTTTTCGAAATTTCTATAGAAGACAAAATGAATGAAGAAAATTTAATAATCGAGAGATATAGTTTTTCAATAATAGAAATGGACCGATTATATCCGATACCTATTAACGAAGAAATAATGGGCAGTTCGTATCAAGCAAATAGTAGCATCTATGCACTAGAAGCAATTCAAAATAGGGACGTTAAGTTAGGAACGATAGTTGAAAATATAAGAACTACTTCCGAAGATCACTTTCAAGATGTTAGATTAATAAAAATCCATGCGGATAATATTAGATATGATCCTGGAGACGTTATCTACATCAGGCCGAAGAATACTGTGAAACAAGTGAAACGGTTCTTTGATATACTAGAAAAACACGATATAAAACTGTTTCCGGATACAACAATTCGAATATCGGAGAAGGAGATAAAAGTTCCGCTTGTTTTAACACAAGCTTTAACTTTAGTAGAGATTGTTGAGCAATACTGGGACCTGAATTTCAAGCCACGAAGATCTACCATGCACACTTTATCTCTTATTAGCGAAAATGAATTAGAGAAAGAAAAACTGTGTGAATTTGCCAGTCCGAGTGGCCAAGATAAGTTTTATGATTATGTAAACAGGCCAAGAAGAAATATTTTGGAGGTTCTCACAGATTTCCCTCATACAACTAGTAAAATTAAACTTCCATTATTATTTGAAATCATGTCACCCATAAAGCCACGTCCTTACAGCATTGCCTCCAGTTTAAAAGATACTCCAAATAGTATACAAGTTTTGGTAGCAGTAGTTAAATTTAAGACTAGATTGATAGAACCAAGATTTGGTTTATGTTCAAAGTGGCTGGCAAGTTTAAAAAACAACAATAAAGTGATTTTTTGGCTGCAGAAAGGAACTTTTCGTTTTGATAATAATAAACCGATGATTTTTATTGGTCCTGGAACTGGAGTAGCCCCGTTTAGATCTTTGCTTTTGGAGAAAGCAAAAGAAGGAAAAGATTTGAAGGAATGTATCCTGTTCTTTGGATGCAGGAATAAGAGTAAGGATTATCACTGTAAGGAAGATTTCGAACGTTTATCGAGGGAGAATAATCTAAAAGTATTCTGCGCATTTTCTAGAGATCAAGATCACAAAATGTAAGTCATTAAAATAAGTTATTACATTAGAATTAGAATTTTTATTATCCCACAAATACAAAATTAAAGTGCATTATTTTGGAATTGATTATAATTATAACAAATAAATTGTAGGATATGTGAACTAAATCTTAATTTTCTTAATTATACTTTTAATATTGTTCTTTTTTCCAGATATGTGCAACATCTTATCCGCCAGCAAAGAGAGCTATGCTGGCAGTTTTTAGAAAATAACAGTAGCATTTATTTAGCAGGAAATTCTAAAAATATGCCGGACAACGTGCGCGATGAATTCGTTGGTTTAGCAAAGGAAATCGGTAAAATGACGAAAGAGCAAGCAGAAACATTCGTCAAGCATTTGGAAAAGAACAATCGATATCAAATGGAAACTTGGGGTTGACGAAACATAAAAAATCATCAAGGTTTAGGGAAAATATTTAATAGGCAAAAATGTGCCATGTCCTTTTGTACAAAAAGAGATGTGATATATTTAATTATATATGTGATACATATTATATGTGAAATATATGCTGTCTATATGACATTTTGTACAGAGGCATACAAGATTAACATATACAATACATTAAATATTAATATATACTTATTTTTTTAATTGTTATACTATTGTATCTCTCTACATCTGTTTCTATTATTTTCTTGGATATTAGCTCAAGGATTCTTTTAGCAGCAGTCATAAAACTATAACTGCAACTTTTTAGCAGTTCGAGGAAGAAATCTTTTATTTTTTTTTTAAGAATAATTGATTACAGCTAAACGAGTTTCGTCCGAGAATCGATATCTATAAAGCATAAGGATGTAATTAAAGCTCGAAATAAACGCGCTGCTGCTTGTGTTAGATACAATTATATAACATTTTTTATAGTGCCTTTACATTATCTTCATCGTTTTATCACGGTCGTTTAAACATTCACGAGATCGCCTTTCATACAATTATTAGGTCCATCCACATCGCCGCGTTTGTACGAAGAAATCGACCAATCGCCGGTCCAGAACAAACGATATCATAGAATTATTCTATCTATGTTGCACACATGATTGGTTGATTTCTCTGTGTGCGTAATCTATGCTGCGTCGCAAGTTCGTTTGAATAGACCTTAAAAGAGCCGAGGCTCACAATATTATCTCGGATCATTTATTCTTTTAGCCGCGCTTCCTGCATTCGGAGTGAAAGAGACCGGAGACCGCCAAGGAGGGAAAAAGAGGGAAAAGGACGCGGGAGACAAAAAAAAACGCTGAAACCGTGGTAAACAGGCAGAACGTGACGCATCACCGAGCATGATTATCGCGCATAATTTATTAATATCAGCAATCCCGCTGTCGCTCGACGCTCCTTCGCGTTCGCGGGCAATCGCCGATCGGCGGCCGTCGGGAACGCTGAACGCGAGTGTGAGTATTCGTTTTCGTTCCCTTTTGTCGCGATTGAAACGAACGGACCCGCCGCGCGCTATTTTTACGCCTCCTTTTCGAACGTCGCACCTCGCGAGCGCTCGGCGCGCCTCGGCGATCTTCGGCGATCTTCGGCGGCGCGCCGCGCCGCCTCGAGCCGCGTATCTCGATGAACTCGTAACCTCCGCGACCTAACCTAGCGGAGTGCCGCGCAGTACGGAAACATGGTACGATCGCTCGCGTGTCGCCGTCCTGCAGTGCTCTCCGTATCTCGTACGATCTCCGCTCGACTCCGTCGCTGACTGCATCCCCTTTTTTTCGCACTCTCGTCGCCTTCCCTCTCCTCCTCGCGAAGTGCGAGGCAAACAAAACATTCGAACCGTCGGCCGATGGACATTTCCTTCGCCACGCGCCCACCCTCCGGGCGGTCCATTAACGTCAATCGCCGGCGATAAGCCTAGCGAATCGCCCTCCGGTAGTCGAGCGCGAGACGAGCAACGCAAAAAAGAGTCGCCTGGCGTAAGGTCTGTCTCTTCTCTCGTCGACTGCACGCTCCTGCACTCTCTCTTAACCTGCCCCGCTCACCGCTGCGAGACCGCGCACGGATTCACGGAATACCTCTGACCTCGCGATTTATCACGAAATCTAGACTAGCGTAGAGGAGAATATTTATTTATCACGCTCGCATTAATATTTTGCCTGCTTGACCCACATCAAAAGTACTAACACGAGGTATATCCAGTCCCTCCAATTGTGATTGAATATCTAGGTCATCATACAAGAGAGAAGATATTTCATTTTCTGAGTAATTTGCAACTTGTAAAAATTTCTATTCTGATAATGTCAATTTAATTTATTCGTCGTTTAATCTGCAAATTAGTAATTAAACTAATGTTCAGACCATATTTCTGTAAAATATTAATATTTATAACAATTTTTCGATGATTTTAAATCTTTTGGAGCCTTATATATTACTTTTATTTAATTTTAATAATTTTCGTTTGTTTAAAATCATGAAATACTTGGTCAAATTTGAATTTATTTACTGTTTGACGAAGTTTTTATTTTGATATCCTCGTGTTAATCTTTGCAATATTTAGATTTTAAGAAAATTTGTCATTGAGAGTTATACATCTTGTATATATTCTTTATGATTGGTCTATATGCAAATTTTTATTAATTTAAGGATCTTTTAAATCTGTTTTGAGACACTTTCGCGATAGCGATAAGCTTTCAACGATTTTAAGAAAATTCCCTGTGCGATGTCACAAACACCATAACTAAGATAAATGTTGTTTTCCAGGCGAGGATAAAATCACACAACAGAGTGCAGAAAGTGCTTATGAATTTACACTCTTTCTGGACCGGTCGTCGAGAGGTACACTAAAGTCGTCGCAGTTATTACTGAAGTCATCGTCGAAGTCAATAGTGTTTGAAGAATCTTCCTTTCGTAACGGAAAAAAAATCAACAAAAAAGGAACATGGCAGGCACTTACACGAAGAAAGAATTTGGTGCGGGGCCTGAAGAGCAGACTCTTCTCAAGGACTCCAATGGGACCCGCATCATACCTTCGAAAGGTAATGGGGTCGTGTTATGCCGTGTCCGCCGTCATGGCTACAGGGGAATGCAGCGGCTTTCTTGGAATGGCTTTCTTGTGGTTTTATTTTCCCACTGTGCAGCTGCCCAAACCAGTCTGTAGAATAGGCTCTCAGGCTGTGGACTTAGCATCCTTGGCATTGACAGTGAAGTATTTGTGGGTTTAACATTGGTTTGGTAGTCGGTTGGGCTTGATACATACCGGATATATCTTAATAATTTTAATCTGATACTAATTTTATAACGTGTGGAAGCTGAACAGACTGGTTTGAATTAGTAATTTATAATTTTTATGCATGATATGTAATACTTATGATTTTAAGATAGCTCGGTGAAGGTTTAAATAATTGGTTTTAAGTTAATCTTAATGAAAAATTTGACTGAATTTGAAGTAATTCAGTCTGGAACAAAATTTATAACTTTTGCATAGCATATTATTGTATCAACATCCAAATATTTAGACTGATTTTGACATATTGTGAAGTATATTTCATACAATTAATAATTATATTAGCTATATTACTGAAATAATTTTAATTTGATAGTAATGCGCTCATGTGAGTTGATTTATTTTTAATGAATTTAAATTACATCATTATTTTTAATGAATTTATTTTAATGAATTATTTAAGATTTTGAAAATTTTTAAGAATATATTTATACATTTTCTTGGACTCTCTGAAAAGCTTTTGTCATTTTATTTATCTCACTTTGTTGTAGTATAGTTAAAGAGACTGAGATAAGATAGATATTTAGGTCTCTTTGATTTTGAAACTCATGCTTATTGTTTGCTATCTTAATTGCTTTACAGCAGATAACTATACATTTGCTTGAAACTCTTAGAAAATTTATAAACAAAATTTAAAAAGAAAATCGTTTTTAGACTAATAAAAAATGTTATTAAGAATAATTATAAATAATGTAGAAATTTATATAAATTTGTTTATACATAGGGTGTCTGAGATCACCCGTATACCCCTTTTAAAATAAAGGAAAGTGGTTTTTATCAAAAATCTCAAAAATTTTGATAAGTAAATCGGGTACGCTCTATCGAATGGTGATATTTTCATCTTCCGGTACTGACCGAAAATGAGCTATCTGGATCGGAAGTCGAATTTTTTATATGGAACATGGCATGCACTTTTTATTGCAGATTCGGATTACACGCAAAAGAAAGAAACTTTTGTCTCAAATATTTTTTCTGAAAATGTCTCCTGAATTGATCTTGAAATGATCTTGAAAGTGTGACGAAAAAAATGAACTTTAACTGCGTTTCTGGGTGATTGAATGTGTGTTTGTTCAAGCAGTGTTCAAAATGAACACTTTAAACACTTTGCTTGAACAAACACACATTCACTCACCCAGAAATGCAGTTAAAGTTCATTTTTTCGTCACATTTTCAAGATCATTTCAAGATCAATGGAGACATTTTCAGAAAAAATGTTTGTGACAAAATTTTCTTTTTTTTTTTTAGTGTAATCCAAATCTGCAATAAAAAGTGTCATGTTCCATTAAAAAAATTCGACTTCCGATCCATATAGCTCATTTCCGGTCAGTACCGGAAGATGAAAATATTATCATTTGATAGAGCTTACCCGATTTACTTACCAAAATTTTTAAGATTTTTGATAAAAACCATTTTCCTTTATTTTAAAAGAGATGTACGGGTGATCTCAGACTCCCTGTATACTTATCTACAATTTTAATATATTTACACAATTTTTCCTTTGTTTATATATTTTTAATCATTTGCATTTTATTAGAAGTTTATATAAACTTAAAACTATGCAACAAAAGTATAAACATAAAAAAATAAATAAGAGAATATAATATAGAGGACAGAAAAAATATATAAATAAAATGGATTATACATATATATATATAATCTATTTTATTTATACTTTTTTCTCTCCTCTGTATTATATTCTCTTATTTATTCTTTTATGTTTATACTTTTGTTGCATAGAGTTTTTTGTACATTAAACTATATCAATTTTTCCTGCATTGCTAATATTTCACATTATATTGTATAATTAATATTAATAACCCTGTATTCATAAGAGCATTCCTTATGCATACAGTTTCATTTTGCTGATATGGCATGCTGATTTAGCTAAATAAATTTGAGAGCCTTACCTGTAGTCACTAACAGTCAGAAGTTTAAGACTTGAAGCAGTGTTTCTAATTTCCACAGCAATTAGTAAAAAATCATTAATAATTATAATCTACTAAGCAATGATATAGTCTTTCTTTATTATTTATCTTGATAATATCTCATTTAAATAATTAAGTGCAAGGAAAATGGCTGTAAAAGGTACTTGACAATTTCTTTCTCATGTATAATTGACATTATAAGAACAAAATTTTTTATATTTATATAATAGATCCTGTGTTATATAATTAAATCTGTAATTAAATTCTATACATTAGCTTCATTACTTATTGAGAATAATATTTATTATACATACATTGGTTTATTTATATATTTATGTATTTTATAGTTATGTTTGTGTATATTATATAATAAATATTAGCTAATTTTGCTAATATTAGTTCTCTAACATCCATTTCCACCAATGTAAATTAACTTTAATCTCGGTTTAACTTACTCTTTATCTTTTTCTAATTTTCTTAGAATTAGAAAAAGATAAAGAGTAAGTTATAAACTGAGATTAAAGTTAATCTACATTAGTGAAAATGGACGTAAAAGATAATTACGATAATTTAGAGTATAATAAATCTTTTTTCACAGATTCTGCTTGTGCATCTTATAATAGTTTTCTTCTGCTTATTGGTAATTCACGATCAAGTACTGTATTACATGCATATAATTTTTTTCATTTCCATTATTATCTTCTTCTACAAATTGTTATTAATATTTCGTGTACATATTATGTTCTCATACTGCATCAATTGATTGCGACATTCCATTATAGCGGCTACACACAATTGTCTTTTTGTTATAATCAGCTCTCTCAATTCTCTCTCTCTCCCCCTCTCTCCCTCTCCCCCTCTCTCCCTCCCCCCCTCTCTCTCTCTCTCTCTCTCTCTCTCTCTCTCTTTGTATTAGCTACATATCAAAATCTTTCTTTGCCTTTTATACGCTTGAGAACTATATCAACTCAAACATCTTAAGACTGAAACAAATTGTTTTATTAGAATTATCTTTCTTAATTCTTTTAATTCTTTGTAATTATAAAAGTCAGAATTTATTAAATTTGAAATTTATCTGCAATATTTTTTAAATTAATATATTTAATATCTTTAATATATGGTAAGATATTATTATAGTTTCTCTTAAAAAATTTGAGAAGAATGATTGAAGAATATATATATTAACTTGGGTAATTAATTTCTTAATCTAAAAATTTAAGCAAAAAAGAAATACGAATTTAATTCAAACGGGAACTTTTATTGTAATTTAATATTAATAAAAAGTGATTGTTTAAATTAAGTTAATATAAACTATTTTTAAAATTTATAATTAATGTAGTAATAGTAAAATATTGGCACAGAGTGAGATCTAGTATTATGAGTAATAAATAATGTAAAATGTTGAGCAAATCTTTAAAATTGACATATTTATTTGCATTTAAGGTTCAGAACCGGTACGTCTTTCACCAGGATGGGAAGGCACAGGTAGACCCGACGACGAATTGAACTTTAAAGGTGTTACAATGGATCAAGCAGATCTTGAATTGAATCCTCCTAGAGATAGGTATAATTATGTGTTTATTAATATCTGATAAAAATTTATTTGTTCATCTATATTAATTTTATATGAACGAATTTATATCTATCAATGAAATAAAAATTTATATTGAGATTAATGCAGAGAATTATAATAATTGTGAAAATGTTGTTGATCTAAGTAAAGTTGAATTTCGTGTATTTTGTTTTAGATTAAATTTAGTATTTTTCATATTGGTACTTCATGGAATCGGTGCCTTGATGCCATGGAATATGTTTATAACAGCTAAAGATGTAAGCCGAGTATAATAATTTATAATAATTGCACAGTTGAAATTATAATATATATATGAAACTGTTATACTTGCAGTATTTTGTCAATTATAAATTGTCTAAGGATTACACTGGTATAGATACAAACTATGCGACAAATTTCCTTGCGTATCTGGGATTTGCAGCACAAGTACCAAATTTGTTATTCAATTGGCTGAATATATTTTTACAATTTGGGTATGTATACAAAGTACATTGCAACAAAATTTATGTCTCGAACTTATGTATACTTTTGTTATAATTTCAATGATAATTGGAATTGTAAATGTAAATTTTGCTAATTTTAGATTAAGTATATAATTTGTTAAATAATAGTGTGTTTTACTAAAAAGATGTTTGATTTTTCAGAGGCAACTTGACGACACGTATAGTATGGAGTATCTTTGTTCTGGTCTTGATATTTGTTTTTACTGTCGTCTTGGCAATGACTGACAGTTCTGGCTGGCCTGGAGTATTCTTCTGGATTACTATGGTATCTGTTGTTATATTAAATAGTAAGTAATGTACTTTATTATTAATTTATCAATATTTAAAATTATATATAATAAATTCTGTTAATCAAATTTATATATTAAAACTAGTATATTAAATAAAGATATGTGTATATAATAATGTGTATTAATATCACATCATTATTGATTCTTGATATTTAAATGATGCATAATACATTAAAAATTTATGTTTCAGCTGCCAATGGCATTTACCAGAACTCAGTATTTGGAATGGCAGCTAAATTACCCAGCAAATACACAGGAGCTGTTGTCTTAGGCTCGGTAAATATCAATATAATGATAAAAAGTTGTTACATAATGTAAAAACATCTATAATTTGTGACTTTCAGAATATCAGTGGAACTTTTACGGCCATAATAAACTTCTTAGCTCAAATAATGGCGCCGAATGCACGCACCGCTGCCATATATTACTTCATCACGGCTTTGTTCATACTCTTGGCTTGCTTTGATACATACTTTGCACTTCCAATTAATGTAAGATTTTTATTATAAATTAATTTTTAAATCAGTTAATTATAAATTTGTTAATTAATATAATGATTTATTAATTTTTGAACAAAGTATATAAAAAATTATTTGATTAATGTTAATAAATTGAATTGCAGAGGTTTTATCGATATCACGAGCTTTTTCATCAGAAAGAGACAAGCAAAAGACAATTGGAGAACAATTCAAGAGGAAAACATAAACCAGCCTATTGGACAGTTTTTAAGGCGTGTTTCCCACAATGCTTCAATACATTTTTAATCTTCTTCGTTACTTTAGCGCTTTTCCCATCTGTTCAATCCGATATACAATCTTCGGACAAGAATTTCGTGATTCCATTAGAATATTATAGCAGCGTTATGTGCTTTTTAACATTCAATATCACTGCCATGCTAGGAAGCTCGATTGCGTCATTAGTTCAATGGGTATGTAGGCTAGTTTTATATATCACATATTTTATATTGTCATATTTGTTTTATATTTTATATATTTCTTCTATTGTTATTCTTCTATTTGTTCTATTGTTTTAGCGATATTGTTTTATATCGCTAAAAAATGATTGATAAATATTTTTGATATATGCTGTACAATTCTATTTATATACTTATTAATTCTTTTACACAGCCGAGCAAGAAGTATTTGGTGATTCCAGTGGTTCTGCGACTTGCTTACATACCGTTATTCTTGTTATGCAACTATCAGCCGGCTAAAACGGAAAGAATACTGCCGGTTCTTATCAATAATGATTGGGTATTCTGGGTCATCGCCGTTACTATGGGCCTTAGTAGTGGCTATCTGTCGTCATTATCGATGATGTATTGTCCTAGGTAAGCACGATTAATGGAAAATAGGGAGAAAAAAGATGCAAGAAATTTATATATAATAACTATATATACATACATACACGCACGCACACATACACACACACACACTCGCAATGTTACTATATAATAAATATTTTGTATTCAGAATGGTGGATTCGCAGTATGCTTCAACGGCCGGCATGTTTGGAGCAGCGTCTTTAATCACGGGGATTTTCACTGGAATTCTGTTTTCCATGATAATGCCTTCTCTCGTGGCCAACGTAACATTTTGATCGTTTTAAAGATAAGATTCAGCATCGCGATATGCTTATATTAACTCAGGAGCTAGCTAAAAAAAATTGGAAATTAAGAGTGCACAGTCCATCTCTCACAATCACCAAGTAAAATAATGTGAAATAACAATTTAAAAACTTGAACAAATAACAGTGTCGAAGAGAAAAGATATAATGTTATTCCTATGAACATCTTGAGAAAAGAAATGACATTTCAGAAATAGCAGTTACTTTCTTCGATATAAATAAGAGAAATGTTTTGGAGAATGCTTGTTTGCTTATATATACGTTAAACATATACATATATATATCTAATCGTACAATTCTTTAAATAACAGACTATAAGGGCAAGCTCTTAATTAAGTAAAAGCCGTTTGAAGTAATGCGTGTTTTTTATAAGCGTGTGGCTTGGAGTTTCTATTGATTAATGATTTTTAACATCCCGTTAAGGAGAAATAGATACGAAAGTAAATTAAGACCATATAAAGTGCATTAATGACACAATATGATCGTTTCACAACAGATTTGTATAGGAAATATCGGAATCCATGGTTTTATGAGGATTATAGACTAATTCTACTATATTACTACTGCCCCTATTACTAAAACCGGACCAATAAGCCTTATTAATAAAAATAGCTATGTGGCGCTCCATTTTTCGTATTGTTCAAATCGAAATCGCTAAATCATTGTCAGGAAGGTCACATATTTAATCATCTGTATAATTCGTTGCGCGTTTAATGCTAAATGCAATTTTTATTTACGGAATAAGAGCCTTTTAGAGAGATTAATAAAAACATTTAATAGAATCATTGTCGACTCCTCTTTCATGTGGCGTTAAACGCGTAACGAAAATATATCTCTAGATAAGCATTACATTTTTAAATAGAGTTTACGCTAAAGTTGCCACGCTGAATTTTCCTGCAGAAAATATTTCGTTTCTAAATTAGTTTGGCCATAGTTATGTAACAGTTTGAAACTAATTTTAAAGATGAGGCAATTTTAAATAATACAATTCTAGCAACAATTCTACAAATTAAATAATTACACATTTTTATTTAATTATATTAAAATTAAATTTACAATCTCAAATTATAAATTCTGCAACTTAAATCTTTGGTAAATGAAAATCAACATAATAATTTACAAGTAATACGAAATAAAAGGCCAAGTCTATTAGTTTCTTTACATCATAATCAGAATATAGCAAGATCTGATGTAAAGTCCTAATGAACTTTCACATTATAGTGTTACATTTTATTCTGTAATTACAAGGTTGTATTTTTTACTTTTTTAGTACTGTTTAGTACTTTATTTCATATTTTTACTATATAATATTGATTTTACTATATATATTGTATTTACATGAAATATTGCAGTTATCTCAAATTTTTTCAGAAGTCATAATGCAGTCATTTTAAAATAATTTTACAAGTTTTTGATCTCATAATACTTTCAATAATTTTGAATTTATCAAATTTTATTATGCTCTTATAAACTTTCTGTTCTGCAACAGTTGAAACAAATTATACTACGTCACGAGAAATGACGCAGGAGAGTTAAGACTGTTGGCCATCCAATTGATACTAGTCCCTTCACAATTTTGACGACGAGCTTTCCACCTTATATTTATAGATTAATGAACGACAATTTTAAAAATTGGAAGTAGTTACGTTTTTTCGGGCTATGATTATATTATATTTGTAATAATTACGTAATCTTTTTTTATCATATGTATACAATATTGTCATATGTATACACGCTTATATTATTTCAAATGGTCGTGAGATTAAGCTATACAATACTCTTCCATTAAACTGTACCTAGAGAATCTCCACTTTTTCAATTGCAGCACACATTGCTTCAGATAATATTTTTAAACATAGATTATAGTTTAAGCTTTAAAAAACAATTTTAAATGTTTTTCGAAGCTTACGCTAAACGTACATATTAATATCATCGTTATGTTATTATTATCACACAAATTCAATATTTTATTTACTCTAACCGAAATTTCCTCATAGCAATTTTAATGGTGTGTGTAATATTTGTATAACATATTAATTTTTAGTACAAGATACATTTTTTAATACAGCTTAAAAGTGTTTAATTCTGTATTTTTGTACAGGAATTTTATTCAGATTTTATGCTCCGTTATAATGCAAAAAAAACAAGATGTTCCTAAAATGTTTGACTAAATTTTTCCAAATTTTCTTCCACTAATTTTATCAGATTTTATCTATTAATTCTATTCTACTCTGTACTGATAAGAACTATTAAATCCGCACAATATTAGAGAATATAATATGTCGAAATACTTTAGGAACACTCTGTATAAGATGTGGGATATATTCAGCAAAAAATACGAATTTTATTCGATCGCATTTACACATGCATTTTTAATTACGCTAAAATGTAAGCTCTATAACACATCTTTATCAACTTACTGTGCATAATGATAATCAATCTATTATCTTTCATCCGTTTTCGATTTAGCCTTTACCAATCGATAAACGTAACAAGTTGCAATGCAAACGTAACAAGTTGTAAAACGCATTTAAAAGAAAAAGACTTTCTCATTTGTGATGCAGTGATTCTAAGAATTATAAAATAATAAATAAGTTGTCTCATAGAATCACTGCGTTGCAATTGAAAATGTGTATTTCTATTCATTATTTTATTAAGGAAAAGTAATGGAATTTCTTACCTCGATCGTTATCAGACTGACAAAAATGGCAATTCTAAAATGCATTCTGAATTCCTACAAGGACAATCCTCCATGTAAAACAACAGACAATAAATGATCAAGGGAATTCGATAAATAATCCAATCGGAAGACTCATTGAATTTAGGAAAGAGAAAAGAAAAAAGAAATTGATAGAATAGATAAAATATTTTTATATGGATTCTCAGTCACACAAATAAATTTCATTCGACGGATTGTTTCGCGCATATCGTACCGTTTAGAGTTTAAGCGATCTCTATTAAAAATATTCACGCATTAGTATTACACATTATACATAAGATTTAAATACGCATTCATTTCCACATAAAAATGGTAAAAATCTTTAATGATATAAGTTGTAAGGTTGATTTATATATTGTCACTGCTTTAGTAAGAGCTTTATCATTTCTATGTTGGAATGTATATGCATAATATATTAATTAATTATACATATATAGATATGCAGGGTGATTAAAA
This sequence comes from Aphaenogaster ashmeadi, assembly GCA_003063805.1. Taxonomy (NCBI): domain Eukaryota; kingdom Metazoa; phylum Arthropoda; class Insecta; order Hymenoptera; family Formicidae; genus Aphaenogaster; species Aphaenogaster ashmeadi. The sequence goes on along the minus strand of NJRQ01000209.1, from coordinate 122,731 downwards.
AATTGCACATCTCGATTATAAATATATTGAGCTATCTAAAATTATTTTTCAAATATTGAACAAATTCAATCTTGTTGCATTTGAATCTTTTCCAAGATTTAATTTTTGTTAAAAAGAAGTTCAATTTTAATAATTAAGTTAATTGAATTCACACATTCATGTAATTAATTAATTTTCAATATTAGAGAATTAAAAATTTTTAATATCGCATTTGTGCATCATTTTAGCGTTGTTTTATTCAACATTTGGAAAATCGATTTCTCTTAATCCGCGATTGACGAAGAATGCAAATTCTGATAAACCCTGTATATGTAAAAGTAAGACCTTGTAAGATAAGAAATTCATGGTTGCATTTTATGAATAAGTAGATTTATGGAAACAGTTTGAACCGTTCAATTTATTGTAGAAAGAACGTTAAATAAATGAATAAGGACTAACTATTCCGTTAACACAAATAATCAGTTAATATTACCATATAACAATAAATTATGATAATAGTAATATTTTTATAATATTGCATATTTTCCCATACAGGATGGATATGAATAAGTCGATCAAGTTTTCCTTAAAAATAGATGTTATTTTGTTCCAGTAATATTAGTAGTATACAATTATTAAATAACAAAAAGATTGGAGCAAGAAGAGGGCCATAAGCGTTAAGCATATAGTACAACGTATATATATACTTTGTGTCAATAACGTTTACATAACATAAACCTTTTCGATCTTTTTATATGGAAATACTTCTTTGGTCTTCGGACAGATCACTGTGCCATTATTTTCTTGAGCCATTTTTTCCAATGCCTACAAAAATTATAAATATGAATATGAATATATTTTAAAAAGATATAATCATCAAACATTTTCTCAAAAATATATTAGGAAATAAATTTTAATGTATTTAATTACGATATATAATTACAAATCGAACTTTTGTCAAGAATTAAATTATTTAAAAAATACATATTTATAATTAATACATATAATATGCACAGCTGCCTAAAATTAATATATATAGTACATAATACATATATACGCACACATACATAATGCATCCGTCAATCTTCTTTTTATAATACAATTAATATTGTAATAAAATTAATATTTTTTTAAGTTACTTCAATATGTTAGTATCATATTGATTATATCTTTACGTTATATATTTTGCTAACATTATTCTTTAATACTTCAAAATACTAATATTTTAAGAGCTATGTTTTTTAATTAATACTTAATTTATTAATTTTTTAATAATTTAACTTACTTGTTCACCATATACATATCCATTCGGCATCATCATGGGCTGATTGTACTCATTTAATGGTTTTCCGCTTATGCTGCAAACGAGTCGCGATTGCGAGCAATGAGCGAAAGGCAACGGTGCGGCTAATTCGTTTAACGCTTCGTTGCAAACTGGACAGCTGGGATTTCGGCCTTCCTTATTCGCGCTATAACATTGCGGAGTTTTAAGGGCCGACAGCCCAGCTTGCAGAGCTACTGTGAATACGCTCTGGCTTGCCAATTGAAATAGTCTGTAGTTTTCTTGCCGAAAAGTCTCGATCAATTTGTCCCATCTACAAATAAATTCTTATGAATTATTATATAAATTAAATAAGTTATAATTTTTATATTTAGATTTTTCACAATAACTTTGTATAACGAATTAAACACGATTACAATGCCTGTTTATAAATAGGAAATATAAGTAGCACAATTGTGAACCTCTTTTCATCCAGTAGATCTTTATAGGGACTCAAGTATGCGTGGGCTGGGAAGGCCAACTGGCCCATGCAGCACTGAATCTCCTGCAGCTGATAATCGTCATAATTAGCAAAATACTTCCGAGCGTGCTTCACCGCATCAAGCCGCCTGTCGGTTCGCACTAATTCAATAAATTCTTGCACGCGCAAATTGAACTCCATAGTGCTGCCTAGTTTTCTTAACTTCGAGCGATTATCATGACACCAACCGATGCATCTCGCAGTTTCGTGATTGGCCAAAGATTTCTCGACTTCTCTCGATACCATAAATACATCTATAAATGATATAAGATGTTGAAGATTGACAGAGAATTTTTTCTCATTGAGAATTTATAAAATTTTAGAAACTTCACTTTAAAAAGACTTTCTTGAATTTCTCTTTCTTGTTGTACCTTTTCAATTCATATTGGCTCTTTTCATCATTTTCTTGAATTTTTAATTAAATTTACGTGCCTAAATATTTCTCTATAATTCTATTTTTTCTTTCTTTTTCTCTTATTATATAGTTACATTTTTGTGAAATGTACTTTTCTGGTACGACTTCAAAGATATTGATACATCATTTTTTCAGATAAGTGAAATGTGATTTGTACATTATATATCAAACAACATACCGATATTTGTTAGGTCTCTAAGCTCGCTGCTGTCTGCAAGTTTAGTCGCCGTTTTGTAGTATCCTTTGCGAAGAAAATACTCCACTAGCATTCTGTCTAATCTCTGTCGTCTCCACTGATTCACAGCGCTCGGAGAGGTATTAGCATGATCCTTTAAGTGGTCCAATCTTCTCTTGCACACCATGCCTGCTTGCAACTCCTCCGCTATGGATTCCTGAGCTTTACGTTTTAAAACTTGAAGCCTGGCGACCACGCCACCGAGCAACTTGCTAATTTCTCCGGTTGCTACATAAGATCCGTCAGTCTTCAGACTTTTCTCAAGTTCGTTAGATACCGTCTGGACATGCGACACTTCTCTGTCAAGAGTTTTCTGAGCAGAGCGGAATTTCTTGTTCAGAAGCTCATATGGAACCTACGTGGTTAAAATTGAATTAATTAAAATTGCATTATTGAACACATAATCAAATTTTAATATATCTGTTAAAATATTTACTAAACACCGTATAAATATCTATCAGTTTTTACGAAGGAAATTTAGAATAAATAAAAAATAAAAGCATGCGTTTAATAAAGAAAATTGGCAAGACTATGTAATGCACTTATATCTCAGTCAGCCAAGTCTGTCGAAAACAAATTTAGTCGAAAAAAAGACACTAATTTTAATGCAAATTCTGTTATATTCAACGATATCAGCAAACTGGTGATGGCAAATATACAACAAAATCTGCTGAGAACAAATTGTCGGTAAAAATCGTACAAAGCTTGCTGACAAACTTGACATCAAATTGACGGCATTGTCAGCAAGCTTTGCTCGGTTTTTGCCGACAATTTGTCTCACATTATGTCAGCAAGTTTTGTCGGCAAAACACAAGCTTAATGCGGACACAATTGATGCCAATTTGCTGAATATCTTTCATCGAATTTGCTAGCGATTTGTAAGCAAATTGCTAACATTTTGCTGACTGGGATATATTTATTTATTTATTTATTATACATAACATCTCTGTTAAAAATTTTATCTTTAGAGATTATTTGTTCATTAGAGATTTCATATTCAAGAAAGTATTATTCTTTGTTCTTCAACGATTTATTTTCAGAGATATATCTTTAGATATTATTACAAAAGATTATTTTACTTGACAAATAGATATAGGGTGTACAAAATTGGTATATAGCGTGCCAGGATAAAATTTCCAAACGGCAGAATATCTCGAAAGTATCCAGTGTATGTAACGGAGAGGAGCAGCGAATGAGACGCGAATATTTACCTTCAGTGTGGGGTGTTCGAGGCTCTTTACGTCTGACATATTGGTTAAATGCCCAGGACAATGAGCGACAAGGAGACACGGAGTGGAGAACACGGTGATGAGGTCGACGATCCGATTAGGTGTCGATTACTATGCGTCGCGGCACAATATTCACGTCCATGTCAGTACGCTCTAAAGAGACGGAGTTGACAGCAATGCGTAGAGAGCGACGACTCGAAGAAGGATTGCATCGATTCGAATTCACCTCTAGGCTCTAGTTCACTCTTCCGTCACATGTGTCGGTTTGTTTACGCGTAATTTTGGGTCGGTTTATGCTCGGTTTCTTCACACCTCCAAGTAACCATCTTCCAGATAAATATATCTGTCAGATTCTAAAAATTCGTTTTCTTTACTGAAATCTCTAGTTATGTATCTAACGGATAGCTATTCTTCATACTATTAACTTTCGACACAAAAGGTATTAGAACTTTACTATAAATTATCGTATTCAGAGGTGAAGAAAACCGATTTTTGATTCTGAGAGTATCTTTTAGATAAAAGGTTTGTTCGCGTCACCTGCCCCAACATGCTCCTATTCACTTCCAATGCACTCCAATACGTTGATTCCGGTCATTCCGGTACTGACGAGTGACGCCAACCTGCATTGGAGTGAGTAGGAGCTAGAGTCCTATAATAAGAGAAGCGCCAGGTGCCAACAGGTTTTGATTGGCTGTCAGAGTCAAGTGGTATTTTCCTTGATGCGCATGCACCATGGCTTTTGCATTCTGCCCATGGCTTCTGAATTTCCAATCTACATAAAAATACATAATGCGCTATGGCTTCTGCAATCTGCCCATGGCTCCTGCAATTTTATGTGCTTCCACCTTTAAAGCCCGTTCTACATTAGTCGCAAGTCGATCTCAAGCCTGTTGCGACTAGAGGTCTAAATATCAAGACCTCTAGTTGCGACAGCCAATCAGAAGCTAGAATGGTACTATTGACGCTTCTGATTGGCTGTCGCAACAAGCTTGCGATCGACTTGCGACTAATGTAGAACGGGCTTAAGGGAGCTGTCCCATGACAGTCATGCGAGGTCTACAATGTGAGTCTCAGATGGTCTCAGAGTCATAAGTCATAAGAAATTGACCAATCTCAGTCAATTATTCTCCTCAAATTCGATTGTGATTGGTCAATTTCTTACGACTTACGACTCTGAGACCATCTGAGACTCGCATTGTAGACCCAGCATCAGAAATTCGGAAAACGGAATCTCGGAATCATTCTGATTGGTTAGTCCCATGGGGCTTGTATTGTGTCCGTTTTCCGAATTTCCGACTGTCATGGGACAGCTCCCTAACATTTTATATCTCGTTAACCATTGCGAATATCGCAAAATGGTAGAGGACATTTTTGTTTATCTCGATCCCTTCTACCTTCTCACGAGAGTTTTTTCAAGTGCTTTGGGACACCTTGTATAATCGCCGATTAATAATCGGAGTTTGCTCGAAATCGCCCGAAGTGCTTGCTAGCGGCAATTCAGTCACGAGACCATTTTGTCGCTAAAAACGAGCGATGAGCGATACATGAAAAGGTACCTTCATTGTTTAAACTGTAACCTAACCTAACCTTTTTAAGACCGCGTACACACTATTTTTCAGAGATAATTTGCGTGTCAAGAAGTAAATACTTCTATATCTGTGACAATTTGCGACGATCGGTAACATCTTGGCATGTATTCTATATGCAAGAGCACGCATCCCGCAACGGGAGTAGAGCACGCGATTACGTGCCACTTTTTCAATCGCACCGAGAAGTGCCTCGTTGTTGCCGGCGCGAATGTTATACGAGTGTTTCGCCTTATTCCCGACGTCGACATGACAAGAAGGGAGAAATACACAGGTACATTTATACACTTTCCTTATCTATCATTTACTCGAATGTACAAGATAGAAGAGTATACAGTGCTGGACGAAAGTATTGGCACATTGGTGCGCCATGCTACTATAAAATTGTAAATATTTTCAAAGAAAATAGCAGCAAATCATTTATTTTTGTAAAGGTTTTTATTTTATGCTTTATATTTAATAGTACATTATATAAATTGACATAAATCAACGTAGTCACAAAAGAAAAATAACAACCTGTTGTGAGAGCATTCTATCTTTGAACAAAAATATTGGTACATTTAACTGTGATAATGAAAAAAGACTATATAAGAAAGCCATTAGTATTTAGTTGCTAATCCTTTTTTATTATTACTTTTTTATGTTTGTTACCAATATGAATACACATAATTTGTCAGCTGTGCCAATGGTTTCATCCAAGGATGAAACGTTCTTCGGAGATGTTATTAATTTTTTATATAACTGCATTTATGTTAATTTTTATAACGCGTAATTATATGTAAACAAAAAAAATTAACATTTTACTGCCATTTTCTTTAGAGATATAGACTGTTTTATAGTAGTAACCACACTGTACCAATACTTTTGTCCAGCACTGTATATATGTTCTTTTCTTGCAGAAATGCGCCCTCCTAAAATGAAGCTGGAGTGCTTGGCCCAGTACACTTTGCATGGAAACATAATGTCTATGCAGGCCGTGCATCTTATTGGATCGCAAAGAGATTCTCTGCTACTCAGCTTCCGCGACGCAAAACTGTCCGTTGTCGAATACGATCAGGATATTCACGATCTGAGGACCGTGTCGTTGCATTACTTTGAAGAGGAAGAAATAAAGGTTGCAATTTTTATAGAAAGGAGCTATAAGCTTGTTGTTTTATTCTGGAGAGCTAAGCTTCGTTTTTAAAGCTATTATGTTTGGAGGTCTTTTATTCTTCATTGATGTAATATGTAATCTGTTTATCTGCAGTTAAATTTAAATTAATTCGTATTTTGGATCCTTTGTTTTTATCATAATAATACTTTTCTATTCAAGATTCCTAATATCATATATCGGATGGTAATTCTAGGAATCAAACCTGGATCTTCTGCTTGACAAGCAGCTACTCTAATACTGAGCTATCCATTACCCCAAATTTTATTCTCAGCGATGCAAATATCTTGGACTTTAAGTTATATCTTTTTGACTAGGATGGATGGACGAATCATCATCATATACCGATAGTAAGAGTGGATCCTGAAGGAAGATGCGCAGTGATGCTGATATTCGGTAGAAAACTGGTTGTGTTACCCTTTCGTAAGGATCCCAGCCTTGATGATGGTGACTTACTCGACACTGCAAAATTAACATCTTTCAACAAGGCTCCGATATTATCTTCATACATGATAGTACTGAAAACACTTGAAGAAAAAATGGATAATGTGATAGACTTGCAGTTTCTGCATGGATATTACGAACCTACATTATTAATTTTATACGAACCAGTAAGAACATTCTCAGGGTAAGGAAAGTGTTTTATATTTATCAAGTAAATAAGAGATTATACAGGGTGATTCAGGACCTCTGCATCAAACTTTGTGGGACGACAGGTCTTGTACAAAGGACCATTTTTTGTCAAACAACCCATGTTCTCTGACGCATCGTTTAGGTGCTACGCGACCGCAAACATTGCATGATATGGGTGTTGTCTGCAAGGAAACCGCTGTTGGTAGATTCGGAGTGC
>NJRQ01000209.1:103459-115329 GCA_003063805.1 Aphaenogaster ashmeadi | reverse complement strand
GAGAAGCTAGAGGAAACGGAAGAGACGCACTCCGAATCTACCAACAGCGGTTTCCTTGCAGACAACACCCATATCATGCAATGTTTGCGGTCGCGTAGCACCTAAACGATGCGTCAGAGAACATGGGTTGTTTGACAAAAAATGGTCCTTTGTACAAGACCTGTCGTCCCACAAAGTTTGATGCAGAGGTCCTGAATCACCCTGTATATCCGTTAATCATAAATTATTGTGATCTGTGTATACAGGCGTATTGCAGTGAGACAGGATACTTGCGCAATGGTTGCCATATCTTTGAATATTCAGCAAAGGGTTCATCCTATTATTTGGTCTGTCTCCAATTTGCCGTTTGACTGTTACCAAGCTGTACCTGTAAAAAAACCGCTGGGTGGCACTCTGATAATGGCAGTTAACTCGCTTATTTATTTGAATCAAAGCATACCACCTTATGGAGTATCACTTAACAGTTTAGCAGATACAAGTACAAATTTCCCATTAAGTAAGCGGAATTTCTAGTATTATATACAATTTGTGATGTTCATGTATTAAGTATTAAATATGTTACTTTGTTTTATTTTTGTAGAGCCGCAGGAAGGAGTAAAGATGAGTTTGGAAGGAGCCCAGGTAGCATTTATATCTGCGGATCGTTTAGTTATTTCTTTGAAAAGTGGAGAACTCTACGTTTTGTCTCTCTTTGCCGACAGTATGCGATCTGTGCGTGGATTTCATTTTGACAAGGCTGCTGCTAGTGTGTTAACATCATGTGTAAGTACTTGTACTTGATTTTTAATCGCTGTATATAAGTATGGAAATATCTATCATTTGGCAGTACATAAACTTATGTAATGTACTTGTTATATTTTAGGTATGTATGTGTGATGATAATTATCTTTTCCTTGGCTCTCGACTTGGTAATTCGTTACTGTTAAGATTCACGGAGAAAGAGCCGGAAACTTTAAAAAATCTAAACGGTAGTGAGATTACCATTGAAGAAAATGAAAATGAAGAAACTCCAGCCAAGAAGGCGAAACAAGACTTCCTTGGTGACTGGATGGCGTCGGATGTACTGGACATCAAAGATCCGGAAGAACTAGAAGTGTATGGCAGCGAAACTCATACATCCATTCAGATCACTTCATATATTTTTGAGGTATCAGAGGCTTTTCCTATTCTATACTTCTGTTTATATTAATTTCAATTGTTAATTAATTTTATTTTATTTTTTATTTGTAGGTATGTGACAGCTTATTAAACATTGGACCATGTGGAAATATTTCTATGGGAGAACCAGCCTTCCTATCGGAAGAATTTCTACAAAATCAAGATCCTGACGTAGAACTTGTAACGACATCCGGATATGGGAAGAACGGTGCACTTTGCGTATTGCAACGTTCTATACGTCCTCAGGTAATTGATATTATAACATACTCACGTATTATATAGGTCCTATATAATACGTGAGTATGTTATAATATCCTATATTATAGGATAAAGTGTCTCATACACAATTCATATTCTAAATTTTAATACATTGATCACCGTGGCAAAATTAAATTTATATCATACTAGCTTTTGAACCAGCGCATCGCGCGGGCTAAAAAATTAGTGCTTTATATTTAAGTATAGCGGGGCTACCCCGTATTTCACGGGTAAATTTTACTATTCGTGAAGCATATCGTAGCGGTCAAACTCGTTACCCACAATGACAATTGCAACTTCATACTTTATATGGGGGCCTCTTGATCCCGGGCTCCGACCCCTTCCAAAAACCGTCTATGGTCTAAGTTAGAGTATCATGAGAAAGTATACCAAATTTGGTGGTACTACATTGAAAACTGTAGATTTGTATAGCGGACAAACATACAAACATTCATTTTTATATATATAGATATATATATATATATATATATATATATATATATATATAGATAGATAGATAGATAGATAGATAGATATTTTTTTAAATTTCTTGAATACTCTTAATCGAGATAAAGTTAATGTTGCTTTATAATCGGGAGAAAATATTTAATTAGTATAAAATTTATATAATTTGTGTACATTTTTAGAAAGGAACAATTTTGGATTAATTAGAGAAAGTTTATGATTATTTATTATTAAAATTAAACTCTCTCTTTCTTACAAATTATAGAAAGCCATATTTCCGAAAGTATTATTGTGTTGTAATAAATCTCTTTAATAAAAATAGGTTGTGACAACATTTCAACTACCTGGCTGCGAAGATATGTGGACTGTTATTGGCACATTAAATAATGATGAAATCAAGACAGAAACAGAGGGATCTCATGCTTTCTTGATATTGAGTCAAGAAGATTCAACTATGGTATAATAATATTTTTAATATAATATTTAAATATTACTGTATATATTTTAGATGATAATTATGATATTTGATTTATAATATAATTTATTCACAGATTTTGCAAACTGGACAAGAAATTAATGAAGTGGACCAGAGTGGATTCAGTACACAAGGAAGTACAGTATTTGCCGGGAATCTTGGTGCTAACCGATATATCGTACAAGTTACTCAAATGGGAGTGCGTCTTTTGCAAGGCATTGAACAAGTATGTACATTAACCCTTAAATATTTATTGATTTTACTCGAGCGGTTTTTGCTTTATTCATGATTCTTTTTCAAGAAGGTTAATCTAATGTAAAAAGTCTTTTATTGTTATAAGCTGTATGTTGGAATAGAATACTATTATCACTAACAATTGACAATCCTCAGTTTATGCAATATGATTTATTGTGAATGTGAATATTTTATATATTTTATTGAATACAAATTTTGTAAATTTGGAAAACAAAATAAGTGACACTTTTGTGTTGTTTCTTCGATTATATTATTTCTTCATTAATTTATTTGCTAAATAAATAATAGCATTTTTATACATTAACTTTCATTATGTTTATTATTAATTACAGATCCAACATATGCCTATAGATCTTGGCTGTCCAATTGTGCATGCAAGTTGTGCCGATCCATATGTAGCATTACTGTCGGAAGATGGACAAGTAATGTTATTGACACTTAGAGAAGTAAGAGGAACAGCAAGATTGCATGCTCAAGCTGCCAATCTACTATTTGTAAGTTTTTTAACGATTTATAATTAATAAAGTTTTATAATTAATATTACAATTAATTAATATAATATAATTAATATTACAATTAATTAATATAATATAATTAATATTACAATTAATTAATATAGTGTTATAATTAATATTACATAAATGATACGCAAAATATTCTTAATTTAATATTACAATTTATATTACAATTAATTAATATAGTTTCATAATTAACATTACACAAATGATACGCAAAATATTCTTAAAATCTATACTATCTGTATGTACATATATGTTTAGCGCCCTCAGATAGAGGCATTGTGCGCTTATAGAGACGTAAGTGGAATTTTTACAACGCAATTACTTGAGAGTGCGGACGACGAGCAGACTGAAGAAGAATATAATATAGAGGAACCGTCTGTACTTAATAATATCGACAATGAAGATGACTTATTGTATGGCGATGCTCCAGCATTCCAAATGCCTGCGCCATCATATCCAAAAGCATCAGATGGCACTACTAAAAAACCACCTTGGTAAAATTCTCGTTTAGCTATTTGTTACACAGCGTGTTTCTAAAATGTTTGGCCGAACATCATTACTATATTCTATGAACTACTTTTTTATTATTAAATTTAAATCTAAAAAAAAACAAAAAATATTCAACCAAGTATTCTTTAACCTCATCCTATATCCGATATAAAAAGGATAACGTATCAACACATTTTTGTGATATGGATTTTTGTAATAGGTGGCAAAGGCATTTACAAGAAATTAAATCCACGTACTGGCTACTTGTATATAGAGACAGCGGAACACTGGAAATTTACTCTCTACCTGATTTACGATTATCTTACCTTATTCGCAACTTTGGCTTCGGTCAGTACGTGTTGCACGACAGTATGGAATCCACAACTTTGCAATCAGCGCCGATCAATGAGATCCCCCACCCTGATATGCAGGTAATTTATAAATGTGTGTTTCTTTGTATGTAGAAATCATAAAAATCTCATGCTCTTAAAAAATATTTATTTTGATAGGTTCGTGAAATTCTGATGGTTGCTCTAGGACACCATGGAAACCGTCCAATGCTCTTAGTACGTCTCGATTCGGAGTTGCAAATCTATCAAGCTTACAGGTATCCAAAGGGATATCTGAAATTGAGGTTTAAGAAATTGGACCATGGAATAATCCCGGGGCGTTTAAGGTTTGAGTAATTCTGTTATATATGATATTGTGATATTATATTATTATATATGATATATTCTTTAATATAGAATAATAATTTTTATATTTATAATAATTACTAGACTACATATATAAAAACAACAATTATTGTACTATAATAATTATTTCCATTAAAATGAAGCTGTGATTTCCAACTGTTCTTTCACTTAAATTATTGCAACTTTTAACTGAATTTTTTCCGTAGTCCAAGACCCAAGGAAGAAGATATTCCAAAGAATACAAGCGACACTCGCATCTGCGTGATGCGTTACTTTAGCAACATCGCTGGGTATAATGGAGTATTTATCTGCAGCGATTATCCGCATTGGATATTTCTGACTGGACGCGGTGAATTACGCACGCATCCAATGGGTATTGATGGCTCCGTCACATCTTTCGCTGCTTTTAACAATATTAATTGCCCTCAAGGTTTCCTGTACTTTAACAGAAAGGTACTATTATTTTTTTACAATTACTTTTATATTTGCTTTCACATACAAAGTTTTATAATTTTAAATTTTATTTTTCAGGAAGAACTACGGATATGTGTTTTACCGACTCATTTATCCTACGATGCTCCGTGGCCAGTTAGGAAAGTCCCTTTGCGATGTACTCCACATTTTGTTACATACCATCTCGAAAGCAAAACGTACTGCGTTATAACAAGCACAGCTGAACCTCTGAAAAGTTACTATAGATTTAATGGTGAAGATAAGGTATTAATAAAAATATTTTATCTCTTTCAATTTTTCAAAAAAATATTTGTCACTGTCTATTTACTAAATAGCTTAAAGGCATACCAAAAATTAATATTGACAAATGCGTTTTTCATCAATTAGGAATTTACGGAAGAGGAGCGTCCAGAAAGATTTCTCTATCCGTCTCAAGAACAATTTTCCATTGTACTATTTTCTCCAGTTTCATGGGAAACTATTCCCAATACAAAAATCGAGCTAGATCAATGGGAACATGTCACTTGCTTAAAAAATGTATCTCTAGCTTATGAAGGAACGAGATCTGGTTTGAAAGGTTACATAGTATTAGGAACAAATTATAATTACGGCGAAGATATCACAAGCAGAGGACGAGTAAGTTCTATATTTATATCGAAAATATCTTCAAGCTTTATCGATTAATGATTTTATTTTTAAAATTTTCAGATACTTATATTCGATATAATTGAAGTAGTACCTGAGCCTGGTCAGCCATTAACTAAAAATAGATTTAAACAGATTTATGCAAAGGAACAAAAGGGACCTATAACTGCTATAACACAAGTATCAGGATTTTTAGTCTCGGCTGTTGGACAAAAAGTATTTTCTTTTGATTCATTTTTACAAGAATTGTATCTATCGTATAAATGGCATTAAAATTATATTGTTTCGTTGCAGATTTATATTTGGCAATTAAAAGATAATGATCTTGTTGGAGTCGCTTTTATTGATACTCAGATCTACATCCATCAAATGCTAAGTATCAAGAGTCTGATTCTGATAGCCGATGTCTACAAATCGATTAGTTTGCTACGATTTCAAGAAGAATATAGGACGCTCTCCCTTGTCAGTAGAGTAAGTATGATTTATTAATTTTAAATGTACACGCACACGCGCGCGCGCGCACATTACATATTTATCATATATTTATAAATGCATTTAAAATATATAATTTATTCTGTTGTAGGATTTTAGACCTGCGGAAGTGTTCACAATAGAATATTTAATTGACAATTCAAATTTAGGTTTTGTTGTGGCTGATGGAGAGAGCAATATAGCTTTATTTATGTATCAACCGGAGTCCAGAGAAAGCCTGGGAGGTCAAAAACTAATCAGAAAGGCGGATTTTCATCTAGGACAAAAAGTAAATACGTTCTTTCGTATTAAATGTAGAGTCACCGATCCCGCGAATGATAAGAAGCAGTTTTCCGGTGCTGATAAAAGACATGTTACTATGTACGGTAAGTCAAAACGTATATTTTAAAAATGACGATATGCATATCTAAACAACCTTTTAGGAATATTCTTTAAATATCCTAGTTTACTTTATTCGAGTTTTTATGGATATATCTTTTTACATTTTAGCATCATTGGATGGCAGCCTTGGTTATATTTTACCAGTACCAGAAAAAACATATCGGAGATTACTTATGTTACAAAATGTACTGGTCACACATATATGTCATATTGCAGGCTTGAATCCGAAAGCTTATCGGTAAATTTAAATTACAATTATACAGATATTACATTTGCTAATTTGTTTACTAGATCAAGAATATTATTAACATACATAAAATCTTTTCTTTTATTTAGCACGTATAAAAGTTATGTACGAAATCAAGGGAATCCGGCAAGAGGCATCATTGACGGTGATTTGGTTTGGCGTTACCTTTTCTTACCCAACAATGAGAAAGCAGATTTGGCTAAGAAAATTGGAACGCGCGTTCAAGAGATCATCGAAGATATTAACGAGATCGATCGACAAACGGCCCATTTTTAATTGCAAATGTATTATATTTATATAGCCAATTTATTATTTTATATTGAAAATAGTGTAAGATATAAACTTTGCCTGCAGCATTGTGAAATGCTAAATGCATACAATAGTATGTACATCCTGAAATTATCACAGCGTATCTTGCAATTGTTTAATTCATGTATCATGTTATATTATTGATTGAACCAAAATTTATTGCATTTTAATACCAAACAATAATAGAAAGGTATAACTTACTTTTAAATTAAAAAAAAAATGATAGCGCTTTATGATAATCTTTTTGCCACACAGGCTGACGATTAAATTAATTTATTAATCAGTTATACATAATTAAACTAAGTAATAGAAATATTGTTTACATTACTGTGACAATATATCTTCCCAAATGCATCAATCATTTATATTGCCCTCATCAGCATCCAGAAAGAGTATCATCGAAAGACGAATAACTTTACGAAGAGAAACTCTAAAATGTACGTACTAGTCAAAGATTTTGTAATTAATATGTACAGATGTAAAATAAAATTTCTCAATTTTTTAAATAAATATATGATTTATATGAAAATAATTACATAAGAAAGCTCTATTATTAGAGTAAAAGTTCCTTGAGATTTACACACAGTGTTTCGTATTACTTATTGATCAAACAAGTCTTGAAAGCTAGTCGTATCAATCAAGTTCTTTGAAAACTGTTTCTCTCTTTTTTTCTTATATTTCTTTAAAAAAATTTATAAGTAAGATTTCCTGAGATATCAGTAAGTATTAATTAATAATTAATATCAATTTAATAATCAATGTTCAACAATCTTTATATTATACATTTAGTGCCTATTGAACCATCATTGCTAGAAAGAAGACTTTACGAAGCGTTTGATGTGTTTGATAATGCAAGAAGTGGAGAGGTAGATGTTAGAGATTTGGGAACTATAATTAGAGCATTAGGTAATGTTCACCATATAAAAATTCTAATAATTTTATACATTTCTTTTGTAAAATACACATAATTTAAAGCTCTTATATTATTTAATAGGGTGCGTCATCACGGAAGCTGAATTACAAGAAATACAAGTAGAAGTAGAAGATGTCGAAAATAATTGCGTGCCATTTAATAGATTTGTAGAATATATGAGCAAAGCGATTAACGAACGCAAGTACGTTCAAGTTAAATCTTTTTCATTATCAAAATAAGCCGATAGAAAACAGATAATGATACAGTAACTATTTTGTTTATAACTTGCTTGGTACTTAGGTTTAAACCAGCAGAACCAGAAGAGTTATTGAAAGCATTTCAATTATTAGATCCCGAGAATCGCGGATATATCATGAAAGATGATTTAGAGAAATCAATTATGGAAATTGGAGAGCCATTTACAAAGGAAGAAGTGGCCGATATGATGGCCGTAGCCTGCGACGCGGAAACTGGACAAATTAATTACGAGCATTACATCAATTCGCTAATTGTGCGTAAAAATATAGATTTTCAATATTTCTAAAATTTTTTCAATAGGAGTATATATTTTATTTAAAAGAATTGTGTTGTTATTAAATCTATCGTTTGAGATCCAAGATATAAAAATTATAGGTAAAAATTCCCGAAGACAGTAATGTATATAATATTGTTGATGAAATGGAAGCTGCAAAATTGGCAGAATTACCTAAAAGACGCAGATGGGAAAGCATATTTTTTAAGGGAGATAGTATCTGATACAAAAAAAAATTTATTTTAGTGGAAGCAATTTTATATAAAAGGAATATAATATCAATATAAGAGACGTGTTAAAATTTGTGATTAAAAGAAGTTATATAAACTTATTTTATATTTTGTTACATAAATACATTTCCAAAAAATACATATATTCATTTTTATAACATTAATATAAATAATATCTATATGACATTGGAAATATCAAGAATATCAAGAATAAATCAAGAGAATGAAAGAACTTATAACTTTGAGAATATTGGAGGATCGCCTTTAACAGCCTGTGCCATAGCTGCATTCAAAAAATCTTCACTTTGAAGCATTGCCTTATTATGCATTGCCTATTGAAACAAATTCCAAAAATGTGTTATTGAAACAACTTTCCAAGTATGAGAAATTATTTCAAGTATATATTTATAACGAATAATAAAATTTTATTGCATAATTTCAGGTAGAATAAATAGAAAACATCACTTACAATATGATCTAATCCTTCTTGGACAGAATGGTCTCTGGAATATACCATGCTCATTTTTGAACCTTGCACTGCAACTGGACTCTTGCTTGCGATATCTTCAGCAACTTCTATCGATTTATTCAATAAGCTGAATAGAAAATATAAATAATGCAATATTAATTGATGTCACTTTGGTTAATATATAATCATTATAAGCTTATATTTCTTGTTTCAGCGTATTTGTTATTTTACCTCTCCTCGTTATCCAACATGCGGCTTATAAATCCACTTTCCAGCGCTTCAGCAGCTGGATACTTTCGCGCTGTATAGACAAGCTCTCTTACCAAACTGTCAGATCCCACAATTTTTGGAAATCTCTGAAGTGTACCTACATCGGCTGCCATGCCTATATCAACTTCCTTTATTTGAAAATATGCATTAGAAGAAGCGTATCGTATATCAGCTGCGGATATCATATCCACGCCTGCACCAATACATGCACCGTGTATAGCAGCTATTACAGGTTTTGAACACTGTCAAAATGATACTGTGTCATTACTTTGATTATAAAGAGACACAATGTAACAATCTAGTGGTAAAAATTATATCTATAGAAAAATGCAAATCATACTTAATATATCTTTGCAAATACCTTTTCTATAGCATTAAATGAATCTTGATAATCCTTAATTTTAGGCTCTAGGAGTTTGCACCTACGCGCAATATCCTCGTGCTCCACTAGGCTTTGACCGAATTCCATCATTCCCTGCAGATCAATTCCTGCACCATCAGATTGGCAAATTATAAAATTTCTTCGATACTCAGATAAATCTATACGTAATATTCTTTATATTTATTTTATAATTTACCCGCACAAAACACCTTGCCAGCACCTGACAGAATAACTACTCTGCAATCTGGATTCATTGATAATCCCTCAAAGCACTCCTTAAATTCTCTAAATGAAAATTATCCATGAGAATATAAGCACTTAATCTTAAAAAGAGAGGAGCGATAAAAGATCACCTACTTCCACATAGTTGGACTTATTGCATTTAGTTTCTCTGGCCTATTCAACTTGACCATGTAAACAAATGGTTTTGGGGTAGATACTGCTAATGTTTTATACGTCGTTGGTGACATTTCTGTGGAATATCTTAATGCGGTAGCAGCTTGTAAATCTGCAAGATGTTTTAATAAAAAGACGTTATAATTATCGCATAATAGCAAGATTTCTATAACTAAAGTTCTCAGATGATAATTTAAGAAATATATAATGTAAAAGAGAAACATTTGATTATATATAATTAATCAAAGATTTACGAATTGAGAACAAAATTAAGTATTATTGTGAATTTTTAAGCATTGTAAAGTATGCTAAAACAGATCTGAAAAAAAAGGATTAGACATTTACACAACTTACGTTTTCCAATTGATCCCGATAAACTATTTTTAATAATATTTATTGCCATATTCCAAGTGTTCGACAGACAGAAATGAAGTATAAAGCTGAATGCGCGTTTTTGTATTTATGTACGTTACGTGAAATAAACTTAACATTAATGCTAAAGTACAAAGTGCAACGATGTATCTATATACATACACATAGATTGACATACAATACAATTAAACATATCGATAATGTCAACAGGTTTATCTTACTGTATGCACATGAAAAGGTACAAAGTCTTTTAGAATACAAAGATGATTATCACAATTTTTCAGTACCCTCTAGCTCCATCTTCGGAAGCGTTGAACTAAAAGTGAATCACGTGATCAGCGGTGGGAAGTTGCAGTTAAATTTAAAATGATATACATCCCAGACAGCACACGGATATCTGAAGGACATCCATAAGATGTCCTTTAAGAATATTGAGGATATCCACAGGCCATCTATTTTATATCCTTCGGACATTCTATGGACATCCATGGTATATCCGTTTATGAAATAATCGGTGGACATCGAATGATAAATGAATAATGACGGATAAGCTATATCAATACATTTTGTTACATATAACCACCAAGAATATCAAGTATTTGCATTAGAACTTTAGAACTGAACGAAATTGTATTGTCAAAATACATCTCATTTACCGAACAGATGTTAGTATAACATATAAACCATTTTCAATAACAAAATCAATTGTTTTCAGTATGGCAATCGCCTCTGCTGCAAAAGAATTAGACAAAGGATTTGACTTAAAAATTAATGTTGAGTCGCTGGAGGAAACCCACAGGGAACATCCAACCACCCTTTCTGCACCAACCATGTATCTTGAGCCATCTGTAAAAATCCTAATCTCATTTAGGGATTTGCTATGGAAGGAAGTCAAATTAATGAATGCCACATTTGGATTGCCATTTTCCTTGGCTACTCAGATAGCACAGGATATCTTATGGACGTACATTTTAAGTCCAGTTTATGTCCATACGTCCGTGGACACAAATAGGACTTAAATTGGATGTCCTTTTTTGGACATAGATTTGATATCGAATCAATATATCTTATGGACGTTTGATGCACGTCCAAGTTTAAATTGATGATCAATCTTTTTATATATTTGTTTTTTATTACTAAAATTGTCTACAGTACTTAAATAAAATAATTCCAATTTTTCTTATTACTGAAAATATTTCTTTAATATTATAACACAAATATTTTTAACATTTACATTATGTATAAAAAATATTTAATATTGTAGTTGTTTCTCAATTAAAGTTTCTCAATAATATTTCGAGTCAATAATACAATAAATAATGATAATTCTTTGATATTTACATTCTTTGTATAAAAGCTATATTAGAGAATTATACATTATTAAATATTTTATAATTAATATAACTGTTTGCAAATATTGTATTATATATATATATATATATATATATATAAATTAATAGTAA
>NJRQ01000209.1:67630-86697 GCA_003063805.1 Aphaenogaster ashmeadi | reverse complement strand
GGGGCTATAAGTCTAATTATATATATGTATATATCTGCATGTATGTATGTATGTATGTATGTTCGTTCGAAATTGCGGAATTAAAGTACAAGGATAGCGCGGTACATTAAAATTTTAAATATATATGTCTTCTTATTTCCTGGATATTTGGAAGATATTCAATTTCATATGATAAATTCCTTTCAGTTCATTTGACCGAACGCTATCCTTAAGTTCGAAACCCGGATCCGAAGCGTCTACCTTACCTCGATGTATCTTCTTCCGTTGCATTTTGAGTTGCACTTCGCGTGCAACTTCGCAACGTGATAATTATCTCTTAACAGCTTTACGAACGTGTAGTTTGACACACGTATTTTTAGATCATTGCATCGGGATTATATACATCCTGCACCTAGCGGAGGCTGAAGTGTCACCATCGCTCTTCGAGCGAGGCGATGAAAAGTGGGAAGGGGAAAAACACACGGGTGGAATGAAAAAAGGACAAACACCAGCGGAATGTCCAGTTTTTGCCTGGCAGTTACTTACCTTAAACGAGCTAAGATTCTCATATAGAATAGCGGAGAGACTTTCCGATCCTTAGCCGCGACCGCTTCCAAAGACGACGAAACGCAATGCTCGTCATTCTGGAACGAACGTAATTGCAGTGCGGCAGATATAAGCCCTTCGTAATCTTGCTGGCTATTTGTCCTTAATTCGTTTCATTTGTTTTTGTATTGATTACAGAATTGTTTATCCGCGTCTGTTAATTTCTCGGATTACTTCTGAAACTATTTTATTCTACCTTTATCGTAAGCTCGGTTCTTAAAAGTTCTAGAAAACTTTCATCTTTTGTTATCGAAAGATTTATGAATTTCTATAAAAACTGAGGTCGAAATCTCGGTTACGAGCGAGACGCCGTAATATTTAAAAATATCGAAATAGGTAGAAAAAACTCTTACTTTGACCAGGCTTTATTCAAAGACGAGTACAGAAGAGATTAGAGGTTCGTTCGTTACGAGCAGCTGACGAGACTAAATTGAACATAATTAAGAGGGATTTTCATACAATTGAAAGAGGCGGAATTTTGTTAAATATTGGCAAATAACGCGACGCGTTCTGGTATCGAAAATACTGATTGGTACGGTCTTCTAGAAAGAAAGGAAGGGGCTGAGGGGATGGTACATGGTGCGATTCGTTTGAATAGGAGTAATAACTGATCTTGGGTCGGAATTTTCGGAAAAAACTTTAAATAAGCAGATAAATGAATCATAAGATAAATAAGTCATAAAGTAAGGGTCTAGACAGATAACAAGTTCAAAGTTTATTCAGGTATTAGTTTAGGTACTGTTTGTAGAGAAGGTTTTTTTGTAGAAAATTAAAGAATAGAAACATGTTGCGGCATGCAACAAATCTCGCAAACGTTTTTCGCGCAATGTATATTTATTATATTGTGATCTTGCGATAAAATATCTCAACAATTGTTTCTGTGATCTTTCTATTGCTGAACGGAAAGTTGCATCGTATTACGCTACGAATTACTACTCTATTCCTAAATCTATTATCAACACTTGTTTATTCTACCGTTGATTATTCTATTATTATCGACGCTAGAACAGCGCGAATAATGGCGCGTTAAAGAATACTTAGTTAGTTTCTTGGATGCAGACGGAGTTTATCAGTCGCCGTGTCTACATCAAGGAAAACGTCACGTCAGCCTCGGGTGTGGTGCCCTTTTTCTATCTCACACTTACAGAGAACAAATGCTAGTTGGTTTTGAAACCGACGCACGGAATCTTAATGATGTCTCGTCATATATCCAACATGGACTTCGGCGGACTTATGTTAGACCTCCGAGTATCCCGAGTATCCCTAGTGAAACGGAATTTGCCGTGTAGTTTAAATGAATTTTTCGATAATGAAAGCACTTTATGTTACTACCAAAACTTTCGACTTACTTATTTGTAATTATACAATTTCAAGAAAGAAAGCTCCAAGCGTTCACAAAATGATTTTTTATGTAAATTCATTGACTGACTTTTATATGAATTTATTACTGGCTTCAAGCGTGTCCGTAACAATAGTGCGTTTGGTTTTGCGAAATGAAAATTTCGGTCGTAATTATTTTGGAAATTATTTATTAAACAGATTATTTATTTCTCAATGTATAAACCGGCGACTATACAACGTGTAATTTATTAGACAGACGTTTAAATTATGAGTACAATGCATAATTAATTTTAATAACATAATATACTAAGCAGATAAAAAGAAACTTCTACATTAAATAAATATGTAAAGGACGGAAAAGTAAAAATGAATTTTTTATTTACAAAATTAATGCAAAACTGATATGCGGCGTATTTGTATTTTACGTTGCACTTGCTTCTTTCTATGATACAAAATCTGATAAAACTTTTATGACATTATTATACAAAAGAAATAATGAGTAGTGTCATCAAATAATGATTATATGAACGTTGCTATTTAACATCGCGGAGATATTTATGGAGAGAATGGTGAACTGAATACATCGAGGAAGAAAATGATGAAAGAAGCGACATCCTACGAAAAGCCTGTAGGTGTCGTCGGCTTAAAAGGTACGTGAAGAAGTTTAAATTACTGTCAGCTGTATGATTGCTATTATATTTTAATGCAATTAACACAATATCCCTAGTATTGCCACATGGCAATATCAAACGAATTACTCTTAAATCTTCTTAAATGCTTCTTCTTGCCAACATATGGCAACATATTATATTATTAACAGCATAAATAATTCGATAAAGGTTTATCAAATTTAACACTAATATAATCTTAGCTCAGCTTATCTAGAGGTAATATCAAACATTTTTTCAATTCCTTTTCTGCTTTCCTTTATTCTACACAACGTTTATTAGATTTATATAATTGCACATTATTAGATACACACGCGTACGGTATTACATGATTTTTTTTCTCATGCAACGTGGTATTAATTGATTAATTTTAAAGGGAAATTCGCGCATGTGGGAGCGAGACGGGAGGCGAGAGCGTGCGGTGGGGGAAAGAACGAAAGAGCGGAAACACGCGCGGGAGAAAGACGCAACGAGGGACCGTAGTATGACGAACGCGAGGCAACCGGCGACGATGGTGCGGGCAGTCTGCGCACGGACATCGATCGAGGTTCACGTTCCATCCACTCCCCGAAATTCCCGATTGTTTCTCGAGCCGCGATTACCGATACGTCACGTACGACAAGAAAGAAAGATAGAAGGAAGAGAAAAATAGAGGGAGAAAGAAAGGGAGAGATAGAGGGGGAGCGAGAGAGAGAGAGAGAGAGAGAAAAAGAGAAAGACAGAGAGGGTGAGAGAGAGAGAGAGACACTCCGCGGTATCCTATGCGGCAATCGTGAATTGCGTGCGCCGTGACAGTGCGATGACACCTGTGCCTTTCCGAGAGGAACGAACCATCAGTACCGCAGCTGTGGGGGTGTTTTTCCGCGCTGCACCATAGGAATTTTGTACAGCGACCGGAAAACGTCGGTTCGCCACTGTCCTCTTCGCTTCCGGTAGAGGTAAGTGTGTCCGACAATGCGATCGCGTGAAATAAAAAGGATATCGTATTGTCTCGATTAATTTACCGGCGTATCGCGTTTTGATTGTTTAAACGCGGCGCTTAGGACAGCGACAATAGCGAATTAATGCGATTATGCATCCCCCTCTACCATTACTCCGAACATAACAAACCATTATCGCGTCATTGTATACGTAATACAATTATTTCACTTTGCTCTTAGCGGCTGTTAGCACAAGCCACATTATGTAATAATTGATAATGCCGACAAATGTGTGTTGTTAACGCAATACGGTATTATCGCTAGGGTGTTAGTACCTGCAGTTTTGAGCAACCGAATCGATCGCCAGTTGTTTCCGAATAGGCTGTCGGAAAACACGGTAATTCCGCGACTTTTAGCCTCTTTATGACCATTTCCACCAAAGTAGATTAACTTTAATCTCAGTTTAACTTAATCTTTATCAGGGTAATTTTTTGTTCGACACGACTGGCCAAATTTATTAAAAAACTTCTTACGACGTTTCGACCATAGTTTTTGGTCCTTATCAAGTAATAGAAGTTTGAATTACAAAGCAACACTTAAGGCATTGTGTCCAAATAATGTCATTATAATGTCATTGTCTATATTGAATATTATTAATTTATTCCTCAGATTTTCGGGCTTGTTTTGGACACAATGCCTTAAGTGTTGCTTTGTAATTCAAACTTTTATTACTTGATAAGGACCAAAAACTATGGTCGAAACGTCGTAAGAAGTTTTTTAATAAATTTGGCCAGTCGTGTCGAACAAAAAATTACCCTGATTATTTATTCACTGGCGAAGAGAAGTCTCATCTACTATTAATCTTTATCCTCTTCTAATTCTTAAAACTAAAAGACGATAAAGAGTAAGTTAAACCGAGATTAAAGCTAATCTACATTGGTGGAAATGGACGTTAACAAAGTTTCTACCATGCCATAATGAGACTCTTTTACAACAACGTGTTCCGGACGTGTAAATGTTAACGTCAACTGACGTGTAAATGACACTAAGTCTCAAATTGAAGAAAGTATCGTTGTGACAACTTGTACTTCGTAATGCCGAAATCAATTACAAAGAATAATTGCATATGGATGAACGGATTCTCGCGATATTGCAGAATCCCGCAATCGCGTCTACCGCAACGCCTTCGTGAAAATAACGACTCGGGAGTGAGATATTTTTCCGCGATGGGACGATTATGATTTCAATATTCTCGCATTTGCAACCTCGAATACGATTACGAAACATCTACGGCTCCGTTAGCAGTGGTGATATGCGACAGACAATAATGGTTAATTGATAATAACGTCTGCAATAAGACGGCCACGATCGTCTTCACGCCTCTTGGAGAAGCGCAAGAGAAACGTACAGCGAATATTCGAGACATTCCGAGTCAGATAAATATATTCCCCCATTTTTAGAAACAATTACTATAAAATTACATTTAGGTAGAGATATTAAATTGAATTAAAAAACTGGTCGTATTTGTCAAAAAGATTGAAAGCAAAGTTACGCATTTCAAAGCAGAACTACTCGCTTTCCTTCCTTCTTCATTTAGAAAGATTTATTTTACAAGAGTTGATTTATAAGACAATTGACCAAAAGCGCACCAAAGTTCACGCTTGTCGTTCTAAATTTTGCCGATAGTTAAGAACGCGGCTTTTGCTCTTTAACCTGAGATTTATTTCCAAGAAATACTTGTGTCTGCTCGTGTTTTCAGTCTCCTGCAAGTGTCTTTAACATGCAGTGCCTCTCGTATTTTTCTGCGTTACACATTCGTCATGAGGACTTCAAACTCGTGTTTAATAAATCATACGTTCTACGTTAAACTAGGAATAAAGGTAGAATTACAGAAGGATCGATAGCGTCGCATTCATTTCACTGAACTATAAGCGCTCGTATAAATTGCAAAGCACGTGAAAGCGGTCGATTTGGTTTTACCTATCGTAACGCTATTTCACACGCTCAGTGCATCCGTGGCCACATAAACGTCATGTACGTACATCCCAGAACGTGTAATATTAATTCACCGTAATTTAACAGGTTTACGTTCCAATGTGATCGTCCCCGCATACTTTTCGGTATATTTAGATTTATTACGTAGCAATAAGCGTAGCGCCGAATCGGCGTGGAAACGGTTTCTGCTGAAATGCAGAAGCTGCTACCGGACGTGAATCTGAAATGGGATAAAGAAACGGATGAAGTTACAGCGGATTGGAGCGAAGTGTGCGCGTACGCAGGCTTGTTCGACAAAGTGTTCCTTGTTCCAATATCAGCATTATCGCGATTCCCCGTATCGAAATTACGCGCGACGACGTTGTGTAATGTAACACGCATTCGTCAATTTTGCATTGCGCGATTATTTCACGGGACAACTTAGATATGTCGGTACTTCTGTGTACTCTCAAAATTTCTTGGAGTGAAATCTCACTCCAAAGAGTGAAAATACCGCCACTTCGAAATTTGAGCGGCAGTATTTTCACTCGCTTGGAATGAATTTTACACTCAATTCACTCCAAAAAATGTAGAGAGTAAAAAATTCAAATTAAACGCGATCTTATTACCTTTTCATCTTTAATCCTCAAAGCTGGCCTAATAGACCCATGTGGAATAGCGTAGTTAACGCGCCGGCAGTATCTCGTGTTTAATATGCAAAGGTAGCGAATGGTTCCACTTAAATCGTGACGAGTCGCTTTCGCAAGGATTAACGATTACCGTCGCTCTCTAGGAATTGCCGTGCTGCCTCCAAAGCGCGCGCCATATTCACGCTGTATCTCTCGTCAACGTTTTTGTAAACGTTATTTTCTTGCGGAAATCTCTGGTGGCCATCTGTCAGAGGCACTCCGCTCCCGTGCGCTCCGATGCGCTTCTCGCTAGGTCGCGATAACCGCGTTAAACCTGCTCGACGCGTTCTCGAGTTTTTAATTACGTTAATCGCGATTTACATTACGATGAGGCAATATTTCTCGAGAGTTTTAATCGGTTCGAGAAATCCTTGAATCGTTTAAGTTAACATGTGCCCTCCCATTAGCCTCGATAAAATTAAACCTTATATCATCAATGATACATTGTCCGCTTCAACCTGATCGTTGAACGAAACGGAATCGTATTCGTGCACGAATATGAATATAATGCGAAAAAGATATGCGCATATTTTATATATTATTATATTTTTGCAATATTATGACATATTATTACATAACGCACGATATATATAATCACGCACAAGCGAATTCAAGATATAATCTTAACCCTCAGTACCCACACTGGGTTAGCGTAACCCGACCGATTTTCAAAGTTGCGGCATTTTTTCCGATCCCTTCTTACTTATTGCAAAATATCTTTTGTGTTATGACTTTCTTGACTTTCTCACCCGAATATTCTTTTTTTTCAGTCTTTAAACTATCGATTTAAAAAAAAAAGAATTAAAATCGATGCATTACAACCCGAGATACAAGCCAAAGAAAACGCGGGTTAGGAATACCCGAGTGTGGGTAGATAGGGATTTTTTTGAAGTGTGGGTACTGAGCGTTAAATAACGTGAATTACAGAAATTACTTGAGATACGCAACTGAGTTGGCAACTTTACGTTTTGAACTTAATTTATTTCGAATTACTACTCGGTGGTTTCATCTATTTTTATGTAATATCGTCTAGTTGTGTAACGATTTCTGCAACAGTTTTCTGCAATAAGTTACTTATTTTTTTTGCCTTCTTCTTTTCTTTCTGTAAGCAGCAGTTCAGATTCATCCTTTGAGATGGGCGAAGTTGAGTGCATCGAACTCAGCGCATCGAAAGTAAGCGCAATGATAGGTCACTGTTACGTGTAGGATTCATTATAGATTTTTACGAGGGTTACTTTCTTCCACTGGCGGGAGATTTACAACCTTACGCCTCATTGCGTATTTCTAATCTTACAATTTACGGGTTACATCATATATGTGCTCTCATGCAAAACTTTCCGTAGAGATAATGTCGTTAAGAGAAAATGTACAAATACGCAGCATATCTTTCCTTAACTCCAAGTGAAAATGATTAAATACTAGAAATGCGGACGTATTATAAATTCAGCGCACAAATAAAAGTAACAATATTTGGTGAAAACGAATCAGTTTTCACGATAATGATCTTTAGGAAGTTACAAAATAGGATAAAGTAGATACAAAAGCGTGAAAGCTTAGCTCTAAAATTTAAAAAATAATGAGTTTTTGAATATAAAACAAACCATATTTCACTCAGCAATGTCTTTATTTTAATAGTATACTGAAACAGCAAATAAATAGCAGGAATATAACTGTATAAAGGAGAGAAAATTAAAATTCATAATTTTAGATTTGACGTATTGTCGATTGCTTTACGTTTAATAAATTGAAACAGAGCAAATTATATATATATATATATGGCTTTAGGTTTGACATATTGTTTATTGCTTTACGTCCGATAAAAAAATACTGCCTTTTTGAATGACACGAAAACGACCGTCAGCTCCGGAAATTCCGGAGTGTTGCTGATGACGTCCCGCGACGCATCGCTGCATTGCTGTCGGGCGCGGCGCGTTGTCAAGCAAGAAAGTAAAAGAAAAAAAAAAATTAGAGGGAAACACAAATGCACGGTCGCTCCTATCGTAAATCATCGTCGAAAATACAATAATACGAGAGGGAAGGGATACGAGCTCGCGCCATAAACCAAATCGCATATCGGTTGACTCCGCTTGACCCCTTGGAGTCCGGTTGACCTTCTTTAGAGGCTTTTGTGCGACACATTTTGGTCGCTTTATGCCTTTTTCGACAGATCCCATCGCGCGTGGCCACCGGTTTGCAATTTTAAATAGATGCGTCTGCTGAGATATCCCTCAAGGTTCCGCAAATTTGAGAGATGATAGACTAGATATGCAGAGCACATCGTCTCGCTGGCCTCGAGGGGTGGATCATCCTGGAATTTTTGGTATTCAAGGTTGAAACATAAATAGAAAAATTAACAGAAATTATTACATAAACGAGATATCAATCAAGTGTTTACGAGTTTACAAGTGATATTTTACCATAGGTATATTAAATATTAATGTATTTGATTTTGATTGTATGTATATTAATTGCGGAAATTATTATCTGACTTTGCTATTACGAAGAGAGTATTAAAAATTCTTATTCAGCATTTTACGCTTCGGATAGTCTATGACCACACCAAATAATTATATGAATAATATGTCTGGCTTCAAACGCCAGCTTTCGCTTTTGTTCCAGCTCGAAACAGTCCCGCCTGTACCGAATCACGCACGCGCGATCATGAATTGATAATATCAGTGAATTAGTTAGCGTGGTTGAGTTGGTTTGCATAGCGTACATAACTGTAGAATGCGATCGTGTTGCATACATATCAGCTCATGTTGTTTATCCTAAGCAGCTATCTAAAGCAGTGTATGAAATATTAATCCAATTTCCAGAATTGCTATTAATATATATTAATCGTACAATTATAGTTATTTATTTCTTGTTTATATCGAGATTATTTATGTCTCTAACATAAATATATTAAAAATATAAATAGATGATTAATAAATATATTATACGGTATAGCATAATAATTTTCTTATCACTTAATTAACATCAGATGTTGATCTGATTGACTTAACGAGGAAATCATGAAGCGCGCATAAACTTTTGATATAAATTAAAATTAAAACAAAATGAAAATCTAATGCGGAACTAAAGTATTGGTGCTCTAACATCATCGAATATTGCAATAAATATTACCACATGCCTCGGTGATCGAACAACAGGCTACGACGCTCGCCCGGATTGTAGGGAGGTCCAGGTTCGAATCCTGGCTGAGGTAAAATTTTTCGCAACAAATTCTTTACATTATAATTAATTCTACTCTCTTTAGAAAAGACCAAAACCCATGGTCGAAAAAACGTCGCGATTCGCGATATATTAATTTAAATTAAGAACTGGCCAGTTGAGTCGAAACAAAAATCTCTTCTGTAAAATGAAAATCATTTCTTTTAGAATTGTGGTTCACTTGCCATGTTGTTAGAAACGTACACGCGACCAACGTGCAATCGTTTTCGCGTGCTTCACTCGATCTAAACAAAATCTCCCATCCACCCTGCACTCGCTATTGTTGTCAGAAGAATTCGCTCTGCCTAAATGCATCCCGGACCACCCGAGAAGGGTGGGCCACGGCAAGAACTCATCAACCTTCGCTCTCTAATCGTTCCAAGCGTGACACTTGGACAATAACGCCTCCGCGACGACATAACGTCGCACCTGTCCAGGATCGACGCAGAAACGCGGAATGCGAGTGCATTTTGTTAATGCATCTGTACGTAACGTCAGACTCAAGCGCGTAAGTCGGGAATTTTATTTTTGTCGCCTTTCCTCGCCTCCGTGGTCTTCGCCTTCTTCTCCTCCTCCTCCTCCGTAGTCTTCGCCACTCTCGTGCTGCAGTTATCAGATCGTGCTGCACATATTGGGATACTTTCTCGGGCCCGTCTCGCGTCTCTCGACATTCGTGCCGCGGCGCGCCACACCAGCGCCTGAAACGAGTGAAAGTATTCGGAATTCTTGCGGTCAGTTTGACTCGCGGGCTCGCCACCGAGGAAACTTACGCAACCCGTAGAGTAACAGGTGTATTGCATGTGCAATAACGTGTCTGGAGGGATCCAGAGGTCGTTTGTACTCACGGGCGGAACGGACATACTACTACTACTGCTACGTGATGCGAGACACCTCGGAAACGACAGTTACCAATGCGTAATTGATAAATACCGTCGTAAACAACCCCCGTGCAGACGTAACTAACGTCGATAATCGAATATTCGCTAGTCGAAGCGACCCATCGTGAAATTCATCTTCGAGAAACTCGACGTTTGCCGACTGCGATCGGGAGTTAAGAAGGGGTTACATACCTTTGTCGCGCGCAAAAAATGGGCTATTTTCGGGAATTTTTTTCTCAGTAAATAACATAGTAATGCAAGTTTTTTTTTATTTTATTCGTTATATATTTGGGTGTATGTATATAAAAAATTATTAAGTTTTATTAAAAATTGTAATTTTTATGGAAAGTTGCATAAACTAGTGCATGGTTCTAGTGTCTGCACGATAACTCAGCGAGTTTTTAATATTTTTGGATGAAATTTTAACGAAAATACTCTTCATAATATTTTCTACGAACTGTCAGGGGAAATTTTTTAATTTATAAAAATTCACGAAAATAGATAACTCGAAAAAAGTTATAACTTTGCCTCAAAATTTATTCATTTTTTGTTATAAAAAAAAACAAGATGAAAAATCGGGAAAAGCCGGACAGTTCGTAGAGAATGTTATGAAGAATATTTTCGTTAAAATTTCATCCAAAAATATTAAAAACTCGCTGAGACACGTGCAGACACTGGAACCATGCATTAGTGCACGCAATTTCCCATAAAAATTACAATTTTTTATAAAACTTAATAATTTTATATACATGCACTGAAATATATAACAAATAAAATTACAAAAACCTGCATTGATTACTACGTTATTTACTCAGAAAAAATTTTGCTTAAATAGTCCATTTTTTGCGCACGAAGGTATGTAACCCCTTAACTTTTACATTGGGTACGTCGCGACGATGACACGTCGCTCGGAAAAGAATGCGCGGGTAGAAATCTTTTCGGACCGGCTCTCGGCGATTTCACGATTTCACGATTTCGCGAGGACTCGCGCGTTAAAGCCCGTTCTTACGATCGCTCAGTATAAATATATCGCGCTCTTACCGCGCGGCGCAGATAAGGGGGACGAAACGGGATCACTTTTTCTGCGGGTTCAGGAAACCGGCAAGGTTAAACGTGGCGCGATCCGAGGAGTCTCGGAGGAGACACGAGAAGGATACTCCGCTGGATCCAGCGGATGCACGCGATCTCGGCGGCGCGGCTCGTTCGACATGCATCGAGCATGTGCTCGGTTCTGTTTTCGCAGCGGAGTGGAGCGAGAAAGCTTGCGTTTTCAAGCGAGACGAGAGCGCAAGGTTAATCCCAGTCGCTCGTTCGACGCTAATCGCGCTGCCCCGCTTAATCGCTCGAAAATCGCTCGATATATTGATCGCAGGTGCAAAACCCAACCGGAATCGAACTGCACGAGAATTGTCGAGATTTTCCTCGCGGGGACCTTTAAGCAACTCCAGATGTCTCGTCTTAGACGTCATAGAATTAAATTCGTTTCAATCGTTTTTCCGCTGCACGTATTGCGCGTTAATATTAATATACTGGGTATCCCCCTTATCGTTATGATCCGGAATATCCAGCTCGATTAAATTTATATATCATTTAAAACACGATTATTATACGAGGCATTAGTGAGAGGCACTAATGCCTCTCTTCACGTCGCGTCGCGAAGGCATTCGTTGCATTACCATTATCGGCGTAACTCTATACGAAGCCAAGAAAGTGTCGGCCGATTCTGTTCGCGCGCTTCAACGGAATTCTTGGCTTATAAATAAATAATAGGATTTAGCCAATGAGAGGTGAGGCGGCGTGCGTCATCGAAACAGCTCCGTGCATTGACCCCTTGTCGTTATCCGAGCGAGCGCTTAATCGCCGCGACGTAACTAAACGTAATTAAGCATAGTGCATATAGAACTGGACGCGAACCGGCTTAGAATTATATTTTATCGCCGGTGCATGATTATACGTAACTGTACGGTCAGGTGCAAAACGCTTCCGACCGCAAAAGTATTGTGGAGTACCTGGACGTTAAATCATCATTCCCGCTAATAATATACGGTAATGCGCCATTAAGTTATACTAATAACACTCGTAATAATTTTAATTTGTGATAATTTCGTACAGTTTTTACGGTGTAATCGCGCGTGGACTGTTTAAAGCCTCTTTTCCTTAAAGGCGTTTCAAGTTCGCCGGGTGAATTATCAACAGAGATTAGCGGGGTGTTACTTACGGGTGGAAATTGTCGCGTCACGGTTAATTAGCGCTAATACTAAGGCTACATTCCTAACGGGCCCCTACATTCACGCCCGCGATGCGGACGGATTCGCGTTTACGTCGAATCGCGCCATTGTCGCGTCTGTGCCGTGTCGCACTTTTTCTACGAGCGCCGGCCGTCGTCGGGCTCTCCGCCCAAGTAGAACTGAAAGTCATGATGACGTCAAAATGATGCTAAAATGACGCCTTTGACATCATTTTGAGGTCACGATGACCTCAAAATGGTGTCAAAGGCGTCATTTTAGCATCATTTTGACGTCATCATGACTTTTGTGTTCCACTTGGGCGGACGTTCGAATCGCTCTCGGGACGGGGTCAGGATTCGGCGGTGCGACAACGCACGCGAGGGAACCTCGAAATAGCCGCCGCGGGGTAGAAACTTCGGGTTATAGTTAGCTCCTCTTATAGTTAGCCGCTGACTAGCGCGCTGCAGAATGCGAAACGAGTATGCTTCTTTCCTCTTCCTTCTGCCTGAGCTCATTTCAACGCACGCGCGCGTTTCCACTCCTTCCTCCTCTTAATTCTCGCTTCTAGACCGCGTGGATTTTTCTTTCTTTCTTTATCTCTCTCTCTCTCTCTTTCTCTTTCTTTCGTTCTTTCCTTCTTTCCATCAGTCACCGCGAATATTCATCTCCCTCCCTCTCGATTTGAACTCGCGCAGTAACGGAATCTCACTGCGGGGTGGAAGGGAGGAAATGAAAAGGAAGCAAGAAAAGGAGGGGGGGACGGGAGGGGAAGGATAAAGCAGATCTACGTGCCGTGGATGTACTCTCGATGCGACGGACATCCATCCGAGACTACGGCGGACGGATGCTGGAAAGTGGACCGCGCATCCTACCGCCGCGGGCAGTATTCGCGAAGCGCGTCGTTTATTTACATAAATAGATGACCATTCATGCGCCCGTCCGCTAAATATTATATTCGCCTCATTGGCTGCCACGTTAGTTAAATATAATTCGCTTCGGGTGAGGTGTTTCCCGTCGACGTGAATAATACGCCGTCCTCGTATCGGCTACTGCAACAAACATCGCGATATTCAAGCTTATTAATTATGCTCTCATTAATGGAATAAATGAACGCTAATGTCTATTCAAAATTGCCATTCAAAACACAGCAATTCATTAAAGATGAGGTTTATTGCGAATAAATCTTTGCTTTGTAGCTATTTAATCAAATGAATGAATCAATTTAATTTAATATCAACATTATATATAATTTAATATAATGTATAGTACAAAATGTAGTATAAAGTAATATAATACATTATGTAATTATCTCTAAAATATGCAAGCAGCAAAGTAACATTACGAATTGATATCTCAACAACTCGCGACTCATCTGCGCAACTCAATAATTCTCTCCGCTAATATCTTGCTTGCGAGTCTCGCGAAATATATCCAAAGTATTACAAGGGTGATTAATCAAGCAGCGTTACGTAGAGGTATTTAAATTGATTAGCCAGGAATACGCGAGAAGTAAATTCGTTCCATTCTTTTCGTTTTCGTCATTGCTTTATCGTCGTCATAAATCGTGGCGGGAAGATACCAGCGTGACACGTACTAAAAGGTTCGTACACCTCCTAAGTACTCCTTTTACTCGGGCCCAAATTATAACCAGATCGAACTATCGCATTTATCATGACCGACAGAGACATAAATTTAATCAACGTCGTGCCGTTAACACCTCCGTGATGCACCAAAGTGTACGCATACGTTGTATCTATTCGCGTCGACGCTTGGTACAGGTACTCAGGTATTTACCTAAGTATCGATGTTCTTCAAACAAGTATTGAATTAACCATTCGAATAGAAAATTGTCAGTTAATTGTCAGTTACTCGCTGAACAAGAAACTATTTTTTTAAAATTGAGATTAATATAAACCCAGTATGAGTAAATAAAAAAATTTTATACCATTAGCAGTTGGAAAAATCAACAAGTGCTATATAGAAATAGTATTTGCTTTGCAGAAAATAACTGTTATTGCATGCAAATAATTATTATTACGCAGAATCGATATCTGTTATCAATTTCCTGTATGTGACATTTATGATTTTTTTAACACTGTGCTAAAAACAATCGTCCCTTTCTGGCTGCGTATTTTAGAAATGTCCAATCCCGTGTAAAAAGGACAGGCGGGAATCAGCCGGAACCAACAGTATCATCCTTTACTCTCGGTCGAGGATGAGCAATCAAGCAGTGAACATCTGGCATTATTTTTCACGCTGTCACTATCGCAGCTTCCGGCCATTTTATACCTACCTACCTACCCAGAGCTCGCTTTTATGAATTAGCCGCGTCTGCTTTCCTCGATCGTTCCGAGCGCGAATCAACTCTTTCGTCGCGCTCGTTCTTCGTGCTTCTTACCTCCGATCCGAGGGTGTACCTCGATAGAGCGTACTTTTACGCACGGGGATTCAAGTTCGCGCGCGCCTCGAAGTAAAACCGGCTGGTAAGCAGCTCGGTGTTGCACCTACACGTATCGCCGCGCGGCTAAATGAATTCAGACGGTTATAGCTACTGGATACGGAGATTACGCCGAAGGTAATCCCGATCGTATTCTGCAGGAAAAGCCGGCCTTCGACTCCGTCCTTTTTTTCCTCGATTTTCTCTCCTCCCCTCGCGCTATCGTCGCGCTAGCCCTCCAGGCCAGCCCTCGTCCTGCCTTCCCTTCCTCTCGCTCTTTCTCTCTCTCTCTCCCCTCTTTCTTCCCTCCCTCTTCCTCTCGCCGTGACCATAAGAGCGAACGGAGGAAGCGACCGATTAAGTTTTTGTTCGCTCGAGAATTAGAGGTCGAGCGAGGCTGATGTCGAGACGGCGAGAGAAGCGAAAGAAAGAGGAAATCGAGCGAGAAGGAGAGAAGAGCGATCCGGTGCCGAGGAGGAACGTACGCGAACCGAGGAGCCGTCGAATGGGCCGATTCCAGTTGCTCTCGATTCTCTCTCTATAATGCCGAGGATCGTCACGGATTCGGGAGAGCCTCCTCGCTTCACGGGACACGAGACCTTTGTCTTCCTTCCCACGGCAAATCTTTACTTTTCCGTCAGCTTGCCGACGCGCCTCGAGAGAGAGGTGTCTCGGTTGCGCGCCGTTCGCCGCGTTCTAAAACACGATGTCGTTGATACAACAAAACGTACAACACGAAGCGGATCGAGATGCCTTCTTGGCATCTGACCAACGTCGCGACAGAATCCGCGATATCATGCAAACCGGCTATGGATAACTGTTCCGTGCTAATCATCACGCGGATACTGGATCTGGTAGTAGAACAACCCGGCCTCTGATCAGTTGCAAAACGGCTCGCAAAGTAATAATATGTTTTTGCACGGATTATTTTCCTTGACATAATTTTTCGTGCTATCCGCCGTTTGCGAAAGGCCTAATTTATTCATCGACATAGGTAGTCATGTAATTTGTAATTAAGTATGGATTATATTAACCGTAACGAGGGAGATATTTGCCCCGGCGCTGACACTTTACAGCAACATTATTTTTTTCATGACCTTTTCAGTATGCAATTTTATTCTTCATCAATAGAAGTCAGAATTAAGTTATGCAGTCTTGGTATATCGGTATCGGTAGTGCTCGATCGGAAACTTTACTGGTATCATACGCATAGTCTTTTTCTTCCCTTTTATTATGGATATCCGCCCCTGCTGGAACACAATACCACCCTTCCTCCCAAGTCTTTCTCTCACGCTCTTTCTCTCTCTCTCTCTCTCTTCCCCCCGTCTTCCATTCATCATCATGCAGGGTGCACCGTATAATTTAACCACCTTGAATATTTCCGTTGTTAGCGGACCGATGCAAATTTTCGTCGTCCTGAATAATCTGATACAGAGAGGTCCAAACGTACGCTGACAATAGTATAGTAAGACGTGTCTTTTTTCGACGTTCGCAAGATTGCCTTTGGCTTTTCTTAAACGAAATGAACGTACGATCGCATCAGTTCAGTAATAATAAATATGTATTCAAAGATATGCATTCAAGTCGCAATTTGTCTTGAATATTATTACTTGCGTCATTCGGCCGAAAAGCGATGGATTTTCTTGAAACAAACCTGCTTTACTCGGGAAAAAATGCGCGTGTCGGAAACATTATTCGTCGGCCGTCGGCAGCGACGGCCACGGTGGATCTACTTCATGCGAGAGCCGCGGGTAATAGCGCGCGCAGGATGCAGGGAGGCGTGTACGCATAAATAAGGCAGCATGCGTTTCCACACATCTCGTATACCTGATCTTTCGTCAAACACGCGTTCCACCTGCTGACCCCCACGCGCAGGGTCAACCGGCACGCGCCGGTATCTACCACCGGGTGATATATCCTTGCTCGCTGTATCGTTACCGTCGGAATTGCTTTGCGCAACATTGTCTGTCTCTCGACGGCAGGCCTCTCCGCCGTGCGTAGCTCCAGCTCTCATATCGGTTCGCATTGATTTCGATTGTCATAAGAATGCGAGAAAATCTAAGGCCGGTATTCATAATCCGTTCTTATCTTTGACTATAGAAATATGGAATCCTAGCCATTCCCACTTTTCCCATATAAGCAATGCTAAAGAAAGAATCCAACATTGATTCGATATATTTTGAGATTTAAGACCCGCCCCGATGACCAAAAAGCGGATATTCAAATGTATCAAGGTTACATTCAATGTAAAAATGTTTCAGTCGAAGGTAGAAATAAAATACACTTTAAGTAAATGGTAAAGGTAATAATAAAAAAGCAAGAGGAAACAAATATAAAATTGTGAAAATTGAAATACAATATTTATTCATACAATCTATCTATCTATCTATCTATCTATCTATCTATCTACCTATTCTATCTTCATCTCTATCTTTTGATCTTTTTAAACCTATAAGGTGATAATTAGTTCCTACATTCACCACTTAGTCATCAATGTCGCAACACATCTTGCGACGTGAAGTTAGCAATAGCAGTCCATATTTTAATAGTTAAAGGTTCTTATATTTAAGACCGTCTTAAGTACAGTCTTAAGGTGTCATAAACCAATCACAGAGCCGTGTGTGTGTGTGTGTTTGTATGTATTAGCATCTTAAGACATTACTTAACCCTTTAGGCTGGGTCTACAATAGGGTGTAGTAAGCTTTAAGCCCTAATGAATTGACCAATCACAGTAGAATTTGAGAAGAATAATCAACTGTGATTAGTCAATTTCTTAGGGCTTAAAGCTTACTACACCTATTGTAGACCCAGCCTTAAGAATCAAGCATCGATTCCGTTTGAGTAAAATTTACGATCAACGATCACAATAGTGGCTTGTTCAACGAGAACACCATTGTTTTATGAATTGAGATAGAAAATTTAGCTCCATATAAAACGGATCAAAAATATTATTCCGACAGAAACACTACTTTATCAATACAAAACATTTGGGAAGAACTCAAAGTGAATGTACATAATTATGTACACTGGGCATTAAAGGGTTAAAACGGTCTTGAAATAAGAACGTACTATGAATACCGGTCTAAGATACCGAGATCGAAAGAGAACATTTGCTTTCGACTGTTTCCCGGGATTAACAAGGTGTGTTTTTACTGTTTTTAGACGTCAGCACGGTCCGGTGAGCACCGGATAACGCCGGCCAATAAAACTTATCAGTATTAAACGTATATAAAAAGACGCGTGCTCATGCATCTTTCATTATTACACGCACGCGCGTAGGTTTACATCACAGAATAGAAAAGCTTATTTACGCGTATATGTATATGTGCATGTGTAAGTATATGCCTAGTTTTTCTTCGCGCACTGCATATACTCCATCCAGATGGATGATGCAGCGCGTTCTTCGCGCCGTCGCACAAAGGATTCGGTCCGCACTGTCTTTGATTCACCTGATTTTGCATCCTCGCAATCGCGCATTCATACACACGTAAGAAGCTTCCTCGAAGCGTTTGCGGCATGATGCAGCCGTACGCGGTACACTGGCGGATTAGAGGGAACAGTTACAACGACTGTTGCGATCTAGTGTACCTCGATAAGCCTCGATAATGGCCAACTTTGGATAAGAAAGGCCGTCATATCATCATTTCCATTCAGCGACAATTTCTCTATCGAGATGCGTTCTGAATGGGCGGTTAAAGAGCGTATCGTATCATCTCGACCGATATCACGCTCCGATTATTTAATCGTTATTATCACTGTATATTAGTAAGTCGCGTGCATAACTCGATGTTTCAATTCTTATTGATTACTGTATAACGTTATACAATATGTAATACAATGACAGTAGATCAATGTCGAACTTGCGGCTACATACATTTCGGAATTTAATATTTTGTCGACGACGCGGTATGCGCCGAGAGAATTGCATCACCGCAGAAACATAGCCCTGACATTATCAAACTGGTTTCGCGAAAAGGATGCGAAATTTCCGACTGAATTGAATTTCGATCGCTTTGGAAAGCGTTCCATTTTCGAATGGTGTTAACCATCGATGCCGACGCTTTCCCTCGTCTAATATGTAATTAAGTATACAATTTATTTGTTTCTTTATATACACACATATATATATAT
>NJRQ01000209.1:31778-58506 GCA_003063805.1 Aphaenogaster ashmeadi | reverse complement strand
ACAGGACGTGGCTGTACCAAATATTACTATTATTGTGGTTGTGGCAACCTTATCGTTTTTTCCGTGTATGTTTTTCAATTGAAAACATAATAAACATTTTTATAATTCCAGCCAATGGTCCACGGCTGCTGCCATACATAGTAATTTTTAATATAAAATTTTCTCCGTGTGTTTTCTAATATTATATTCTTTAATATTCTTAAATAACAAATACATTTATTTAAATTAATTGAAATATATACATTATTTCTCTTACAAATTAAATACAAAATGTTTGGCGTCTTCTCCCCAATTACCTTATTTACTTTTGATTCTTATTTATATTTTTATTCGGGAAAAAATATAGCGAATTACATAGAAAAATGCGTAGTAAAAATGCAAACGCAAAAACGAATTGCGCAATAAGAATGTATATAAAATTATTAATAAGGTGGAAAGTATCTGTTAATTATATTCTGCTCTGCTAAAGATGCCTATAAATGTTTGCCGAAACGTTCGTTCCAATGCATATTTATATTATGTTTATTAACTATTAAATTATTTCACAAGATTTTGCGCATTGTTTACCGCGCTGATTCTTATTAGCCTATTTATTCCTTTATTTCCTTTAAAATTATTAATGCTGTCTTTGTGAGCGACGGAGTCTTTATTTCATCGAATAGCGGTGTATATTGCGAACGAGAGAGTACGCAACCATAAAAGCTTGTAAACTGCTGCGCCGAACAATACAGTACGCGCGGACATTATCCTGTAGCGGGTCTAAATACAATACTTTCAAACTGGACTCTATGCTCCGGTGACTTTCATGTCCCTTGCTCGTCAGTAAGCGCAAAAAGTACCGCCACTTGGCTGTCGACATCGCTGATCTTGCTCCTGTTCCGAACGGCCGCGAATTACCGCTAATCCAGGAAAACATCGCATCCTTTCACTAATCACTCGCTTGGCGCACTTGCCTCGTTAGAGCCCCGTCGTCCGACATACTTGCTAACTTGCGTTCGCTACTTGCTATGATAATATCACAAGCAAAGATATAGTAATCTCCTTCCTGTTGTATTTTAGTAGAAAGTTCGTTCGTGGAATCTAATTCATAAAATTGTTTGTTTCACTATCATTTACTTTTGAAAAACTAAACTTCAATGTGTGTGTTTTATACATTCGTTAGAAAATATATGTAAATAGATTTAGACATTTATTCTTTATTACAAAATATTTAGAAAATTGAAAAGAGAAATATCGAAAAATTGACATCTTCCTTTTTTTATATTTATAGAATAGGAGATCAATTAGTATAACAGACGATGTAATTTTAATTCTTCATATTTATATTAATAGTACATCATTTTCTATTTTCCAATTTAAATAATATATTTTATATAATATATTTGCAAATTAATATAATTTATGATTATTTAACAAATCTTGATTAATTTATGAATAATCTTATAACGAATCTTACTTATATAATCTTTACTTAGGAATACTGTTTTTTATTCATCGTGTAAATTATGAGATATTCTAAAAATGTGTTATTGTACAAAACAACATATACTACGTTGATTATTCCTACAGTTGATACCAGAAAAAATGATAGGAAAAATTCAGAACATCTGCTTAATGATACCTGATTTCCCGTGACATTCCTTTTCTCACAGACGCAACGATGCACCTGCGATTCGCGTGATAGCGCGCGAGTAAAGCATTGCAGCTGAGATATTCTAAATGCGTGATATTTTTGATTACGGGGACACGGTGATCGGCGACAAATAAGGCTGTTACGACACGACGCGATATAAAACCGCCTTTTGCACGCGCATCGTACCGTATACGCGCGATCGCAAAACACGTGTGCCCGATACTCGAGCAGCCTTTTAATCGTTTCTCGTTATGTAGAACCGATGTGTCGGTGTCGCGGGCCCGTTAGTCGGGGTGACACCTCGAAAAAGTAGTCCCAAACTACGCGGAACCGCTGCCGCGAGCTTCTCGTATATGGCAGCCACGGTTCTCGAGAACCACCATATGTCGCACGCGGGTGTGGGCATCGGGCGATTTTTCGTTCTACGTTCTGCGAGATGGCACGCTGCCATTTCAATGTCTTACTCCCTTCTACCTTCCGCCCGTTCCCATTGAGGACCGGGACACGAAAACCGATTCCGTTCGGCTCGTTATCGGATAATTAAATAATAATTATATATTATTATTATATTTTGATTAATTCAAATAAATGTATCTGTTATTTAAAGAATACAGTATTAGAAAACACTATAAAATAAACATAAAGTAGTAGTTCACTTATAAACGAATTCTCTAAATCATGATTGCTTGGCATCTTACCCCATTTGGCATCTTCCCCCAATTACTTTATTACACTATTGAACAGTAACAATAAAAAATATTTTATATCATCTTGTTATTATACAGGATAAATTATAGGATTTGAAATATCTTCGTTGATTTTGAAATTGCACGAAAATTCTTAAGGATAAAGTTACATGTTACTCTGCTGACTTAATAATTTAATAGATTTATCATTTAAAATAATACGCTTACCATTACAATTGAACCATTACAATTAAATAATTGTTAATGGTTGTATTAATATATTATTTTATTCTGTAGTGTTGGGTCTAGGAATTTGGGGTCGCAGGATGGGCAAGAAGATCGATTCGTTTCGACGGACTAGATCTCGTGAAACTATCTGCTCCATTACGGAAAGATCCGACGGTGCTGAACACAACGGCATCAATAATAATATCAACAATAATGATACTAGTACCAGCAATAATAACATTAACGTCCACCAATTAAGCAAGATACATTTGGACGAGAGGACGAACAGGAAGTTACCGGCAGCTTGTCACCGATCCCCATCTCCCTTCAAATCATTCTTCATCCGGATGGGTTCCACCGGCATGCTCAACTCAACCAAAACCAATAGAAGATCTCAAAATATCGAGGAGAGAACGACAATGCCGGACAAAGAAAGCTTGTTCAGGAGCTGCAGTACCAGTCAATTGAACAACAGCCCGACTTACGTGAAGGGCGACGATCCCTCGGAAGGTATAGACCTGCAGATAACCGCGCGAAAGGACAAGACGGTGTCCTGCGACGACCTGGCGGGACATCGA
This sequence comes from Aphaenogaster ashmeadi, assembly GCA_003063805.1. Taxonomy (NCBI): domain Eukaryota; kingdom Metazoa; phylum Arthropoda; class Insecta; order Hymenoptera; family Formicidae; genus Aphaenogaster; species Aphaenogaster ashmeadi. Next base: position 55,381 of record NJRQ01000209.1, on the reverse strand, counting down.
GGTAACGAACAAGGGATCTTCGAGGCTCGTGCACGTGGCGATCCATGCGCTTCCACGTACTCGCTGGGTAGTTCCTCGGTGAGTTTCAGTACCTGCGACCTCGAGAAAACAAAGAACGAGTCGTTCATGAGAAAGAGCAGCAGCTGCGACCTGAAGGAGGCGAAGAAGTCCAGCTTCCCGTACGCCTTTTTGCGATCGAAGTTGTCCGTGTTGCCGGAAGAACGTCACGGATCGTTGGTCTCCAAGGACGAGAGACTCTTCAAGACCGTGTCGGAGGAGCATTTCCCGACCCTGCAGATCGAGGACTCTTACATCAACACCACGACCCTCGGAAGGAAGAGATCGAGAATTGGAAACGCCGGCTGCGGTCTCGACGTCGCGAGGAATCAGGAGAATGCCTCGCGGCTGGGCCGGACTTCCTACGTGGAATTCCAGAGGAACTCCAGTAGATACGAAGCGGACAGATACAGTCTGAATGCCAGCCGCCTCGAACGAATCGAAGCCGGACTTCAACGAGAGGGCTGCTACAGCCTATTTGACGGAAGTTTGCTGTCTCTTCAGGAAACCAGCGAGTTTCGACACAGCGAGGAAACCACGCGCGACAAGGCGGACTTCGCTGTTGGCAAAATTGAGACCGGGATAACGGAGAATTGTAACGTCGATCTCGATATGATGACCAATATCAGAAGCAATCGACGGAACTCGGTGTCAAGCTGCGAGCAGAGACTGTCGTCTCACTACGTGAGTTCCAATGAGTCCGGCTACGATAGCGACGGGCCGCGTGGTGAATCCGTGACGACCTTGGAGAACGAGGGGCTGAAGTGTAGTTCGGACACCAGTAGCGTCGTGGACTCGGAGGCAGACAAACCTATGAGGTGCTCGACGCCGAGCGAGTGCCAGGATCAGGAAAATGCCCAGAACACCGGCAGGATCAGACAGAATTCCGACGCGGACGAGAACAGACCGGACGCGATTTCGCGGATGAATCTCGAAAGGCTAGATGGTCTCAGATGGCACCGGAGCGGATCTGGGCGAATGTTGCCCAGCATCCACGGAACGTCCTTCGAGGAGGAAGCCGTGTCACGGCTGGAGGACGCTCCGCTTCCAAGCTGCGAGGATAGATTGAACCTCCTGTCGGATACAGCGAAGGCGCTGGACGTCTCGCCGCATCGCATGAGGCTGCAGCAGGATAAGACGAGGTTCCTGAGCGATATTATTCAGCCATTAACGAGGGTACGGCGATGTTGCCTGATACAATTGCACAAGAGAGACCCTAAGGAGAGTTTAGGGATTCGATTGGCGCAACAGAGACTCGGAGATCTGCGATACATAGTCGTGCAACTCGAAAGCGATGGCATCGCTCATAGGTGAGAGAAGTTTATCATAGATTTTTATCTTATTAAGAATATATGCTGTAACAAAAATATAGCACTTGATTTTTGTCTATTTTAAATGATTGATTTTAGTTTTTTCCAGTATTGTATTTTGAATAATTTTGTTCGGTATCTTCGGTAATTTTCAGCATCCACGAGAATCTTTTAGATGACATGATACGAAAAACATGGTTATTTTTAAAACAGACGTGAAAACAGATATGATTTTAATAAATAAAATCATTTCCCTTAGAAATCTCTTTTTAAATAAAGGTTATTAAAATAATTTTATTTTAATATAAAAATTTTTTTATGTATAGAATCTATAATACTGAAAGCTTACGTAATAAAACTTATAGTATCTGTTGATATAATTAACGTTATATATACGAATAAATCTCCAAAATTATTATTTCGATCGCAGGGATGGTAGATTGAGATTGGGCGATGAGATCGTCGAAGTCGAGGGCAAGGAACTGAAAACATTGGAAACCCTCGAGGAAGTTCAAGAGTTTCTGAGGTCTTTTACCGGTAACACGGTACGACTAACGACGGCATACGAGGAGACGGTACCGCAAGTATACGAGGAGACGGTGCCGCAAGTATACGAGAATCCGCCGCCAACCGTGCCCGGCGAGTACGAGTACCTGGAAAACGCGAAGAATCTGTCCAGCATGTCGTTGATCGACACTGAAGCGAATCACGCTTCCTCATCGGCCGAGAAGAAGAAGAAGAAGAAGAAGATAACCGACGGTGACGTGGAGTCACTTCAGTCGAGAAAGAGGCCCGACTTCCTGCCGCTTTCGTGCTTATCCGAAAATCAAAAGGATACCCGCAGCAGCGTTGAACCCGCTATGGAATCGCAACATTACCTATCGAGACATGTAGCCAGGTTCGAGAAGGGCTACGGCAAACCCAGTTTGGGCTTCAGCGTTGTAGGTGGCAAAGATAGCCCCCGGGGTGACATGGGGATCTTCGTGAGGAGGGTCTTTCCCGGCGGGCAGGCCGACATTTCCAGATCGCTGTTTCAAGGTAGACCCCATTCCAAAAGGAGCATTTTCCACGCGTAATGACCGCGTACGCGAGATCGCAGTTTTTAATTAATACGCCAGATACATTTATCGTTCGTCGCTCTGCATTATAATCTTGATGAAGAAAAATCAGATTAACGGCTATTAACTCGCTTTATAATGTTTGTTACATGGGTCTACTTTATAATTAGCGGGACGTCGAGTCTGTCACTTTGATGCGCCCCGATAAGGCGTAATATCGCGCGCTTCGTTTCACACGTCGACGTGCCTCAAATACTTTTCGCTCGAGAGCTATCAGTCGCGGGGATAAGGGAACGCGCATGACGACGCGTCGAACGCACGTTCGACGGACGGCCTCGTGTATTCACGACGATGCGAGGATCCCGCCAGACAGCTGTCGAATCTTTAATCCGACAGCTAACGCCGCGTGCATATCTAAACAGTCGCGGCATGTTCCACCGTTTTTCTTCTTGGCCCTTCTCTTTTCTTTTCTTTTTCTTTCCCTCCTTTCGCCGTCCTCGCTTCCTTTCATCGAAAGACGACGAGATATTTCGTGTCATTGACAGCGCCGATATTAATGTACCGCTTCCTGATATCTTTATCGCGTTATTAGGATTCTTTATATACGAAATGCTTACATATATGCGAATCGTTTCCCATTTTTTTAAATGTTTGGCATTTTCTTACATCTATCGTGAATCGTATTAGTCTGCGGTCCATTTGGTGCAATAAATGCTTCGAAGCGTTGAATTGATCAATCAGAACAAAGAATTCTATTGATTGTCCGATCAAAAAATGCTTCAAAGCATTTGCAGCATCAAGTGGACCGCAGCCTTAGTCGTGAATTGTCGTCCTGACGGATATTAAGAAAGGGCAGAGAAGTCGTTCAGTGCTGACGGTCAGGTATTCGCGGGAAGTTGACGTGCCGATAACCAAGAAGGTCATTAGACGCGTTTCGCGTTCTCATGTCTCGAATTTCAACCGAGCCCACCGCTTTTTACGCCTGCATCGCGGTTTCCTCGTTGCCCGCCGTTCCTTACCGCATACTTGAGTAACGGGCTGGTAGCCGATCGGCTTGCATAAGCGCAGAAGATAGCATTCTGCAAGAACGTCCTCGTCACGGGGTCATTGGCAGCTTCGAGGGTTACTTTTTGGTCATTAAACTTTATTGATATTATCACGATGCTTTTTGGGAGAGAGAGAGCGATCCCAATAACTTCAAGCGAGGATTGCGAGAACATTTTTCTCATTCCTCATTAATTATTATCAAATTAGCAACGACTTTCGAAGAAATCAAAGGTATCTGAAGAAGTATATTTTCTCGACTTTCAGGCGACGAAATTTTGAGCCTAAACGGACAGATTTTGAAAGGCCGCACACATCAGGAAGTCATCGAGTTGTTCAAGACGGTGAGAGAGGGTACGGTCGAATTAGAGATTACAAGGAGACATAGGTAAAATTTATAAATATTTATTTGTAAGGAAATGCAAGCATTATATTACTGAAATATTGGAGGTGGGATGTGATTAATGAAAACGATTGTTGCAGATATCCCAAAAGTACTGTGAAAAGTGCGCCGTACTAAATAGTATGGACGAAGAAGAAACTGCCCACCGGAAGTGCTCTTTAGATTTAGGTCTAATCTACTATCGTTCACATGGAGAAAACGGCGTTTTAGAATTCTAGTCTATCAAAAGAAATCTATGACTTCTGACGTTTTTCTCTTACATAATTTATTTCGCGCGGCATATCTCGCAACTGCCTGGTAGATTAATAGTTTTTAATTATTAATAGACTATTCGCGTACTGTGGTACTATAACTATTATTAAGTACCACGTCTTTAACAATAAGATTTTATACGAATAACGTTACAACAACGTAGAATCCATTATATGCATTTTTTAATCATAGAGGACAATAAAGAGGACTCTTTACAGATACCGAACGGGGTATCGTATCCAGATTATTATTAATTAAATAATTGTTATTAAATAATATTAAATAATGTTTTATTTCTAGCGAATTCTGAAAATGTACAGTATATACATGATTCGTATTTTACATAATTTGCCATGCTCCCTGCCTCTCTTTCAGCGATCATCGCTCTCACGTGTCTATCAACAAAAGATCTGCGCACGACTTGGCTTTCAATATTCTGAAACAGAAAAGTAAAAAAAGTAATGAAATAAAATGAAATATTCCTAATGAATCCAAATAAGCGACTTATAAATAAATGATTGTGTGTGTGTGTGTGTTACTTTCTTTTGTAAAAATCTTTAATATTCATTTTAGTTTAAATCAAATATTAATTACAAATGTTATCTCAAATATCTGAATGCATCACATATGTTAATTAAATCAATATTTTATTTAAATTAATGCATTTAAAAATGCAACGGCATTAATTTATTGATTAAATGTTAAATATTTAAGAATCGCTTACTGTGATTCACGATTTTTCATGCGCCTACACAGGTGCAAAGCAATCGGTCCATTTTTAATATTGCGAAACAGCTGTACGGCTTCACGATGCGTCAAGTCGTGGCAGACTTGGCCATTCACAGCCAAAATCTCATCTCCTGCGCGCAAACGGCCATCTTCGGCGGCCTGTCCGCTAGGCAGTACCGACTTTATGAAGATACCTGCGACAAATTAAAGAATATAAAATATATAAATAAGTAGAGAAAGAATATAGAATTTATTAGGAAAGAATTATAGAACTTATAAACGGATCTATGAGAGCAACGAGCTAAAATATTCTTATCTTATTACACGCCTAATAAAAAGTAATTCATGTTTAGATAGTTGAAAAAAGTATACTACGAAAATAATGCACTTGTAATTACCGATGCTTCCTTTCGGGCTATCTCTTCCGCCAACTATGGTGAATCCCAAGGACTTCTTTCCGGCGCCCTTTTCGAAAAGCACCGTAAGGAACGTAGACACCGTGTTCCTTGGTCTTCTGGGAAGAGTACAGAACTTCGAGACACTCTGCGTGAATCCGCTATCCATGTTCGTCGCAAATTTTTCGGACGAGATCGATCTATTCGACTCGTCCTTCTTGTCTCGGTGACTCCTGGTCTGATGCTTCCTGAAGTGATGCGACCCGGGTGAACTTTCTACGATCACTCCGTGGCCGTCTTCCATGCTAACGTTCTCGTAGTCTACGCTGCTTTCCTTCAACTTTTTCGCTTGCTGATCGACGTCCGAGAACCGCGAGACGACGATATCGATGTCACCGGGCCCGCTACCGCTACCCAGGATCTTCCTAGCTTCCGCCATACTCAGACCGCGTAATCTCTTTCCGTTGACGATCAGGATCTCATCGCCAATCTTCAGAGTGCCTTCCTTATCGGCTAGTCCATTCGGTACCACGTGAGCCACCAAGTAACCTGGACTGGACTCCGCAGTTTTTGCGATGAAGATACCTAGACACTGGTCTGCCGTCTCCTTGGGAAGCTTTACGACCATCGTCTCCGTAGTGTAGGCTCTACTCCTCACCGCCTGTAAACCGGAACCGCGTTTCCGTCTAGAATCCTCGTCCACGATTTTTTCCTCTCTCTCCCGATCCACAGAAACTCGAGCTGCTTGACGATCTATCAACGTACCATTCGCGGCTTGACAGACATTCGAATACTCTTCGGTAAGAAGACTCATCCCGGAGTCCTTATCCTTGGCCCTGTCGTGATACATGTCTAAATTTGCGAAGAGTCGCGCGGTTCCATCGACGTCCGTGGCGGACGAAAAGGGTCTTCTGGGCGGAAGCTGAGGAGGTGATCCCAGACAGGAGTCGTTGTGACTACCGTTGTTCAGCGGTCCAGAAGCGCCGCTGCTACACCTGTCGTCCAAGAGGGAGCTGGTAGCGGAATCATTGTCCAGGATCCCGGAGTCGTTGTCGTCCTGATCCTGATCCTCGTACAGCGGATTCGTTCGTAGCTCCTCGAGACCCGGCAATGTGCCGTAAGAGAAGCTACGCAGCCTCCGCCTTTCCCGATCTTTGCAGTCCTTCCTGTAGATCTTCGCGATCAGCCTGTTCGTCGAGCTCTTCAGGTACCTGTCCTGCATCGCGCGGAATTTCGCCGCTAGGCAACTGGACGGTGTGATACTGTCGAACGCTGTCACGTCCTTCTTGAAAATCGTCTCGCTGGCGTGTCTAGGTACTTCCGTGTCGACCATCGTCACTTGATCGACGGATCGGTCGGCCCCGCGGTTCGCCTCAAGAAAGTTTCGATCGGTCCTCTCCCACCGATAGTCGTGAGGCATCGCGCCGTCCCGGACTGAATCTCCCTCTTTCGGCCGCCACTCGGGCTGCTTCCGAGGCGTCGAGGTGCGAAAACCCAAGAAGGAGAACCGCTCTTCCTGCTGCTTTTTGTACGACAACCTGCTCTGCGACTTGGCGCGTCTCTTCCTCTTCGCGTGACCGTTCCCCTCCTCCGTGATGTCCTTCAGGTCAGACTCGCAGACCGAGCGCCGGAACTCGTTCCTGGTCAGACCGCGGTGCCTCAGCTCGCACATCGAACGGAACTGAACTCGTCCCGCTTCCTCGTCGTCGCCATCGTTCTCGTCCTCGTCCGAGTCGCGATCCTTGAAGAAGCTCAGCCTGGTGCTCTTTACGCGATCCAGCAGGGGATTCCGCTTCTCGCACACTCTCCGCCGTTCTTCTTGAATCCTCTTCTTGTCCTTCTTGTTGGCAGTTCGCTCGGTCGTCACTTGGGAGGTCTGCACGTTGTAGCAGTTTCTCTCGGATTCGGAACTCGACGATTTTCTCCGAGCCCATCGCACTGGCGATATGTCTGAGAGATAAAGATAAAGATATTAATAAATGTTCACAGCAGGTGGTGTAGGATAAATATGTAAAGCTAAATGATATATATATATATATATGTTTGCTTTTTTTAATGAAATGATTGATTACTTTTCTGTTTTTCTAAAATAGATTTATAGCTTTTATAACTTTGCATATACTTTTTAAAAATTATATCTTTATAGAATATAAAGATTATATCTTTATATATCTTTAAAATTATATCTTTATATTCTATAAAGATATATAAATATATTCTATAAATGAAGCACCGTACAAAATCTTAGACGGATAATAGAATATAGTAGATTGTGTATCCTCATTTTTGCCGATCTGCCTACGAATAAGAACACAAGTGAGACCCGAACTCTACGACTTCTAAATCGAAAGTGACCACTTCTAGTGCCAGCCGTGACGATACTGGCAGAATCTGCGGATTCCGTGAAGTATGACGTCTTGAACAGGATATGCGTAAAACAGGATGCGCCTATGAGCAATTTGTCCGTATATAATATTATTCAGATAAGCTTGAGGACACTATATAGCGATATGATAGCCTCTAATTAAAAAATAAAGTAAATGACAATATAACTATTTTTTACATATAATTAAACTGGCGATTTCTCGTATTCTTTAAATAAAAAATTTCATTAAAACCAAATTACACACAATTTCGGGAAACAATATTTATTAATCAAAGTAATTATGTCGTAGAGACATCAGCATATATTTTTTTCTACAAAGAGAGAGAAAGAGAGAGAAAAGGAACAATCTAATATGTTTTCTAAAAATTTCAGAATCCTATAAATTTAAAATAAGATTTACTAAAATAAATAACAATTAATAATAGTCTTCTTGCAATTAATACTAGTCAATAATCAGTAAAAGTATAAAATCATTAATCATGTTTTTTCTATTGTGAAGAGTTCGAATGCGACTCTGCTTGATAAAAATGCAGATCTTGTAATGCTAACCGATGTTAATGTGAGAACACGGACTTGCGTGTCATTGTAAAATGTGTGTTGAAAGCTACACTGATCCTAATTTATTCCTTAGTACTACAAGCTGTAGCTTTACGAAACGAGGCCCTGACAGCAATCGAGATAATGCAGCCAGTAACGACAGTTACTATCGCGACTAGACCGTCTTCGGTCTTCAAGGTGAGCATGCGGGATTTACTCATTTTAAATTAGTTCGTCATCGTGCACGGCAAACCGTCAAATCATTCGCTCGACTATCCTTAACAAGTAAGAAATAAGCAGGCCCTCAACAAATAAGGCTCGATTTGTCTTTATATCTGCAATTCGAGCAAAACCGAAAAGCATGAAACAGCTGGCGAATGAGTAATTTCGTGTGTACGTTATCGTATACGGAATGCGTAAACCGGATACTGTAAAAATAGATCGGACACTCGAGTAACACTTTATCGCTCATTAAGTCATGTCTAATGTCGAAACCGCGACTACGCTACCTCACATAAAAGTTCTCAGAAGTGGATTGTGTTTCCTGACGTGAAATGTTCCATAATTATGTGGTTAAATTATATCGTTATCCGCATTACTAACCGCCTGTCTGTAATCACATTCATGAAGGACTATCTCGTACTTTATGATTGTGAGAAAGAGAGGTACTTTCTAGATCTTTAATGTCCCACATAGAAAAAAAATTATCATATTTACTATTCCAACAAAATGCGGTACTTTTACGTTTAATTTTTCCAAAAGTGAAGAAATGGAGGCAAAATAATTTGATTCCTTTACGATGATACGTCACAATAAACTAGCTGCGTAAGTATCGTACAGAAGTTATATCGTACTAGAAGGTGGATGGAATTTTTTAATTAAGGACCCACGGGCTCGCTTTCCTGCTACCGTCTCAATTAGCGGTTATTATAATTAGCTGGACGATTCATTGCGGATTGTCATTGCCGTCGCGGTCGCCGTTATTGTCAATTGCATCGCACGGTCCTACAGGACGCGTATACGGTCACGCCATGAGCCATGGATTGCGCGTCCTCGACAATGATCCTTTATATTAACGCGCATTCGCGTAGGCCGACGATGTCAATTTGCTTCTATTCTCGCTTTCCAGCCAGTCACTCGGGAACTTGGCTTGACGGAACGTTGAGTCGTAATCCCCGCATTCAGGATGGAATCTCGATTCAAGTCCCGCCACGCACACGGCGGGGCGGCACGCAAAGACGCGTGTACGCGCGACACGCAAGACGATACGATGCATTTTTGCAAAAATTGGACCGACTCTCTCGGCGACGGGGATAAACGGAAGGGGGATCAACGCGATGGCTCTGTGGCTCGTATCGCCGAGCGTACTTCACTCTTCCTACAGCGACTAAGATGATCGCGCCGCCATTTCAGGCGACTTTTACCTCTGCATCGAGACCTCGCACGGAAATGGTAGGACGTCTCGTTGACGTCTTCGTCGGCTCGAAGGGGACTTAGGCGCAGGAGTCTCGGTGCCTCGGCGTGGCCGCGAAACCAACGCATGTCTGTAACAAATTGGAAAGTAGTCAGAGCGTGATTTTCGTATACGTGAAAGCATTCGATGAATATTTCAGCGGCACGCCTGTAACTCTTTCGGCGTTCGTTAAGCAAAATAACGATACTTCTATAGCCGAACTTCAATTTTAAGACAAAAGAAAATCTGGCCAACTTGTCGGAGAATGTGTTATTAAAATAAAGATCGTGAAAGGGATATTCACGTATATACATTTATTATTCTAACATTCCAGTAATCAGAAAGCGTCCCTATTTATCAAGATTCTAAACGATGTATCTGTGCGCAGCGAAGATTAACTACATAAAAGTGAAACGGTAAATCTTGGGAAGTGAATGGACTTTACGGATGTCGATGGCGACAATCACCGCTGAATCCGGGCTATCTCTTTTCACTTCGTTATTGCACTTGTTTACGATCTAATAACGCGATAGAGAAAATTACGCGTGATGGTTCCATTGATGTACATATGAAAGAAAATGCTGATAAATTTAACAGATAACGAAACCACATTCCTCAGTTAATTTCACGCAAACTAATAAAATTTTAATCTGAGATTTAATTACAAAGATAATGTTAATATATAATGTTAACAATAATATTAAAAATTTATGGTAAATAGTAACCTATCTCGAAATTTTGCTAAGAAGAAATACGCTTCAATTCGAATCAGAAAATCTGTCGATGAAATTCGCGAGTTGTAGAACTGCTTGCATATGATAGGATTAAAAAATAAATACATTATATACACTTAATTTAAAGTTTTGAACGTCAGGTATTAAACAATCACAAAGAAAAAGTAAAGTATGCATATTCGATGTCTTTTTTAAAATAATTGTACATGAGGAAGAAAAATATTGCAAAATAGTTTTTTTTTATGTGTACTACTTTTATTTGCATTGTATAAAGCACTTTGCAATTCTTGCATAAAATTATCCCAAAAGAATGCGAGACGTAGGTACTTTTCTTTAGTCACCGTACATATGACATTCAATATCGATGCCAGATTTATGCCTGTGCGTTCGAACGAAGTGGTACGTGAGTATCCAGCATCACCGTGGCTTCTCGCAACGGTACTTCCAAGACAAGGAGGCCGCATCATCTACGTCGTCTAGCTCACAACTTTTCATGCCGACGGCACTATGTGATACGCATATCTTAACTTGAAGATTTTCAATCATTCGTTGTCCTTTTGCAAGGTACAAAGGAAAGAAGTCTTACGTACATTAAACGATAAGAAATGCAAACAGAAATACAAATGAAATTTAATTATTTCTTATTGTGCTTGCTTTTATTATTTTTTTTTATATTCATCTCTGGCAATAAATTTTTATCCTCGTAAGAGATAAGGGCCATATTTTGCGTTCTCCAGGAGCGTTTATTCAAGTCCTCGCACGAACAGTGTTCGTGCAAATTTTTTCGAGTTTATGGATCTTTCTACCTTCCAGGAATGTCGGCGACCGGAATTGCCGAGCGCATTCCATGCCGACTGCACGCGTACAGTTGAAGAGATTCTTAGAAGTTCGCTTCGGAGGATTTTACATATATCTTATATTAAATGTTGCACTGCACGTCAGTGCGGTGCACCGATCATTGCGTGTGATTGTAAGAAATGCAATTATTGTGCTGTAATATCAAGCTAATTGGCATTAATTTGCAAATCGGGTTGATTTCGAGTGCGTATGAAGCGATACTTTATAATATCGTCTTATTATTTATAGTTGGACCGACAAAGAACTTAGTCCGTTGATACCGTTGCCAGTAGCCGAACGGTAATTCGTTCACCTTTTTCCCCAATAAACGCGTTGGACGGAATATTCTCGAGAGGCAATACCGTTCGTCTGACCCGCATAGAATCCGCAATATTTTTCTTGTTAATCGGAGAGGATATAATTGCAAATACCGTAAATGTATGATATTGCCGAACCGAGTTAATTTGAGAACAGAGGAACGCTTTCCGGATGAAATTATTACATGGACGAGAATGCTGATAACGATCAAATGCAATTGGAAAAAACGCGTATCTACTGATATATATATATATATATATAAAATACGCAAAAAAATTCTGTAATAAGTGGACAATTAAGTCGAATGTGTAAACGAGCGTTGCATAACGATAAGGAATATGCGTTTCAGACTAATCTTATATACGGTGTCCCAAATCAACTTCTATTTTCTCTTAATTGCAGATTCTTTGATCAATCTTGAATTAATTTTTTCTTTTCGAAAATTTCATATGCCATATTGTTTAACGATATTTTTACATTTTTAATTCCAGACAATAATTAAGCTTTGAAGTAAAATGTTAAGATCATTTGAAAATGTTTGAAGAATGCAGCTTTGTTATACATAGTTCTAAATAATAATTTACGACCAGCAGTTTATATTTTTAATTTGCTTTTATAGCTCAAAAAATATTGGTGCCTTGACATATTTGTAAAGAAAAAGTTAACTTAAAGACGATCAAATCCACAGTTGAAAGGAAGTGCTATCTCTATATAACTGTTAAAACTTATATTTTATAATTAATGTGAAACTTTATCTAATCATATACAACTAAACAATGTTGGATTAAGACGCGCAAGTCTAGATATCTCTTCGATTGTACATTTCGCAACTTTATTTCCGTTTCGCGCAATACGTTATCTAGTACACAAGCATAGATCGAATCGATTGGCATTCAGAAAAATACCAGCTGCGCATTGGCCAATAAATGTGCTAGAATCTTACCGTTACGAGACATTACTACATTGTACGAAACGGAATAGAACTTGACGGCTCGAACTTGAAAATATTCAATATGAAATTGTCAATGAAATTCATACGTTATTTTATAATTTATAATAATATTTAATATGTAATAATTAATTTAAATATATTTAAGTACGTGTAAAATTACAAATAAATCAAAATATGACCTTAAAACAAAGGAAAATACGACACTTGTCATTTTCATTGCAAAAAATTTAGAAAAGAAGAGTTAAATTGATACATTTTATAATAATAATTACATATATAATTACACGCAGAATAATATTATAATTATAATAATAATATTATTATAATTATAATTATAATAATATATATATATCTGTATTATTATGATTTAATGTTAAGGTATTTACAAGAAAGATAAAGGCTACGAACGCATTGAACGGAACAATCTTTTACTGCACGACAGACAGGACCCATACGATACCTCGTACATTTAATTAAACCGCGGGGCGTTATGCAAGATGTTAATGCACGGTAATCATTATACGTGTCTGCGTAAGTGTGCGTAACCGCTGACTACGGGGACAGCTACGAGAAAGAGGAGGAAGAAAAATTAGGGGTGGGGAGGTATGCGTACGACTTTCTCCGATGCAAAATATGTGTGCCATCACCTTCTTAGCTCCTTTCCGGAGGCTACGCCTCTCCGCCTTTTCACTTTTCGTGGATCCAGCCCACGCGCAATCACGGCGCACAGTCCGATTTAATTAAGTTCGCAATCAAGAGCGAGACGCGATAAGATCACTCCGGGACATGCTGGCGGATTTATCTATCAAGAAGTTGAAAATTGTACGTGCTCTGCGCTACGTTTATTTATACCTATTTATAGAATGCACATACATTGATTACACCTGCACCTGTTTGCTGAGAATCGATTTGACACAATCTGATTCTTTGTTACACAACTATCTCCGCAATTTCAAGTCGTTTAAATTTTTGTAATTAAAAAGGATAGAATTTTACGTTAATTGTATTGAAATCCGCCGGCTTGGCCAGAGCATCTGTTGCGGCGCGCATTGCGATAAATATTGCAGAAGAGTCGCGGTTGTTAAACGCTCGAAGAATGCGGGAGCTAAGCGTCCAGTTATTCCAGCATAGATTTATCGTTCCACTTTCGTGGCTGCCGATCCGTTCCTCCGGCTGCGGCTACCGGCGGCCCGGACTTTACTTCGTTGGCAAGTCTAGCCGCCGTTGTAGCTCCGGATTGTAAATCTTCGCAGCGCGGCGAGACGCGGTTGTTATCGTCGCGCGTTACACCCGCTCCTCTCGCTCGAGATCCATATTATTTCTCGCTCCCGACATCGTAATCCGATGCGGTTCGTAGTGAGAGATCAGGACGCCTAATGATGCCTCGGTACTCAATTTCTCGACTTGAGAGACGTAACTTTCCGTTCGCATAAATTATACTATTTGACTACTTCTCTCGCTAGGAACGAGAAGAGTATTTTTGCAACCATTAATGCATGCGACTGTACACGGTATTCAAATACTTGTCGAACTATGCCGATTTCACGACTTCAACCGACGATTAGTGAGAATCGAGGATTAGTGGTCAGAAAATAAATGAGTGTCGTACGACCGAATAATAGTTTCGTAGAATTACGAAATGCTTGAATTAGAAATACGAAAAACTCGAAATTAAAATACGGTTTAGCGATGTAGACCGCATTTTAGTTTCGAGTTTTATATGAATGAAATGATAAATTTCTTTTCATATATATTTTCTATAAAGTTTGTGAAATAATTTTAACGTTTTGTGCTCGATCGTTATTTACTTGTTGCGTGTTTCTTTTTCAATCGGATTCAGTCGTGTCCTTCATTGGAAGTCGTACCTGCAACAATGTAAATCCGAGTTGCACTTGCAGCTGCCAGCGTTTCCTTTCTAATTACAAGTAATTCAGTTGCAAAATATTGTCGAGTACGTCTCGCAATAAACGGTAAAAACGTGCAAACGAAATGCCTGCGGTGACTGCGTTTCACGTTAAAACTTGTACTTTTATAGTAATTGCGCAATTAAGCGCACGAAGGTGTAGAGTTAATGCACTTGCGCAAAATTATATTCAGGCGACAGGTGAATTTTCGATCAACTACCGTTTTAAGTGAAATACATTATTCGGTCGATAATAAATTGAATATATACAAATTTATTGTTGTTGGTATAACCGGGAAGGAATTGGTTCTATGTGAAAAAATAAGTTAAAAATGTGGAATAAGTAGACGAGATTTTGAATACAGCGCTTCATCTTGAAGAAAATCAAATTGACTAATTAAAAAATTTGTAATATTTTTCTTTATTTCAAATTCACACATTTAACTTTTAGTGACATTATAAGTCAATAAATCTACTTCAATAACGGCTTTTTATGAGAATATGAAGAAAAATATTTATATATTACAGAGTGGTCCGCAAATCGTGATACAACCGGTAAGATTGTATGATTAATAAATAGTTTACGAGATATTTTGTGTTTCATGTCAAAATATGCCAATTTTTAAATTCAATTATCTCGGAAACGAAGTCTCATATGAAAAATTTTCATCTGCAATTTCGACTTATTTTTTCATGAAGAATCAGCCTGTATATATTTTTAAAAAATATATATTATAATATATATAATATAATAATTTTAATATCTTTTTTTACAAATCTCCCGGTTCTATACACTGTTAATTCCTTTGGGTCATTTTTAACTATTCTATAGTAGCCATTTTAACTAAAACATTGGTTAACATTTAACCATGTATGTGTCAAAATGACCACATTTATCGTTAATTTAACTAAAACAAGGTGTCGAAATTAACAACATATTGGGCAGGAGCAGTGGCGACCTATAAAATAGTTAAAAATGACCCAAAGGAATTAACAGTGTATAATACTGTATAGAGATGATATGATTAGAAAGAGATAGAAAAAACCGGTTAAATCTCAGTCACTCTAACAGGTCACTTTGGACGGAGGTATCGTCTTAAAACATGATGACAAAACCACGCTCGTGGATTTATCCGACAGAGAATCCATCATTCGACGGGAATCGACGCGCACGTCGCTGTATGGTGAATGCAATTTGAGGCAAAGTGTGACGCGTACGTAAAGCGTGACGTGCCCCGGATGCTCGTAAAAACATTCTCCGCCGCGTGGCTACCGAGTCGTAACCCGCTCCGCTTCCTAGGTATTGTTATCTTGTACCCGGGGGATTCTGGGCTCCGCATCCCATTACGCCGCGGATGGAACTCGGCATATCGACTCTTTGGAGCACGAACGAATTTTCGGATTTGATTGCTCAGACCCGCCGTTCCCTCTCAAGACAATCTTATCTTGGTCCTGTCCATGGGCGCCCATATGCCTGGATTTTAATTTTTTCAATTCAGAATAATTTTATGATTGACAACCAGATAATTTTTTATTTGAAATTTATGCAATTAAAAATAAAAATCTGCATAAATGTTTGTTTAAAAAATATTATTTGAAAATACATTCGTTTGGCACCCCTAAGTATATTTACCCTCTGCCTCCCCCCTCCATCCTTGAAAAAAGTTATAAAGGCGCCCATGGTCTTGTCGCTTTTCCGCATAAATCATTCCGAGAAAATACTAGCATCCGCCACGTATACATAAACTTTTCGTTCACATCCTTTTCGAATACGATCGCAGATCTCTCCGAGATCTTTCTGCATCCCAAGTCTTGCTATCTCGAGACTCGTCGCTTATCTGTTATGTATGTTTCTTGGCTTATCTGTTTGCAGATGCGATCTGATATCTTTGATTTCGAGAGCGTCCCACGCTCTTGCGAGTACCCTCAAAAATTTTATCCCTGCGTCTTATCGAGAAATTTTTCTAATGTGTGCAATTAATGCAATAAATTATACCGCTGCGCAACACGGCGTGTTTCGCGATAGTATTTGGCGAAGGAATGCTCCTGGGACTCTCGAGCCCGAGGATGCATTAAGAAGCTTGTGTGTACAGAGGTCTATACCCGTAATTTAGGGAATCAGATAGCGATAAAAAATATTCGGGGACCGGTTCGGCATAACATTACCTTGATGGCTCAGTTTGGCCGACGACAACGCGGTTTTTACGACGAGAATTCCTTAATGAATGTTTTATAGCGAAATAAAAAGTGAATGTCACCTTGCGAATTAAACCGCGTGTTTTATTATTAGCAATACATATCTGAATTGAGACTCGGTATCAAGAAGCGTCCAAGTACATTTAATACGCTAATGTACATCTATAATTTACAAGCTACGGCCAATTCATTAATAAGATTCTTTTTAACGCAACACTAATTTGCGAGCTTCTCTTGTCTTTTGTAAATCTTATTCGCAATTTATAACATTATCCGTACACGGAAAGAACGGTTTTGCTGAAAAATTAAAAAATTTGGCCAGATACAGATCTGAAAAGTAATTTTGTTGGATCATCAAAATAATTATGTAGGACGCCTAAAATAGTTGCTAGAATATCAAAACTTTTTGCAGCATTATCATTATGTTAGAGTGTCCTACATAATTATTTTGATGATCCAACAAAATTATTTTTCAGATCTGTATCTGGCCAAATTTGTTAATATTTCAGCAAAACCGTTCTTTCCGTGTATATATCCTGTAGCATAAATTTTTGCTATAATGCGAAACATTCTTCGGAAAGTGCTAATTACTTTTGCGCGATGATGAATGACGTTCCGTGTGAAATGAAAGGAAACATTCAATGCCATATGGTACCAAGCTGAAGCAAAATATTTCATTCTCTTGCACCAAGGATTAACCCGAGATTACGCTCCGCGTATCGCGTGGATATAAGACAAAATACCGGACAAGTCCACGATTCCCGTGGATTCGCGACACAGGAGGCCACTTCCAGGATCGTCAGGCATCGAGTTAATCTCCCGAGATGACTTTTGAATGGTATCTCGCGGGTAACTCGCGGGTAACCAGCTTAAGAGAGAAAGAGAAAGAGAGAGAGAGAGAAGAGCCTCGTGTCCACTAGGCGCGTTCTATCAAGGCCGCGGGCGAGGTAGTCCTTTTATTTTCTGGCCATTTGACGAGAGCGACATGCCGAGCATTCCTCGCCGGAATAGCCGTGTAACTATGCCCTCGGCATTGCGGCCCGCCTGTGTGTGTTCAAGCGTGTACGCTATCGGGCCGATGCGCGCCGCGGCCGCGGCCGCGGCCGCGGCCGCGGAGAACGCACGCCGGCATATTCGCGTGCATTCGGAGTGCCGTGCGCGATGGTGTAGGTGCGTGCATACGGCTAGATACGTGCATACACACGTACACGCGCAGGCTCGTATAAATAAGACACGCGACACACGCGCGCGGCGCGTATGCGTAAAGGACGGAGCTCCAAGGTCGATTACTGGCCAACCCTTCCTCCGCCATTACTCCGCGAGCTCCGCGCTTCGGGACGGAAGGAGAAAAAGAGAAAGGGCCGGGGCCGGGGAGACAATGAGCCGGAGAAATCTGGCGTACGATTTATCAGATGATTTCTGAGTAATGATTGGCTCCTGCTTAAATTACCGCCTTGCATTTTCGGTGACGTGCCGGTATCGCGCCGATTCTCACGCTTCTTCATCCGCGAAGACGGATTTCTTTCCCGCTACTCCAATGGAGTTTTTACCTCCCACTAAATAGCTTGGACGTTATTATTATCGAATTGATTATCGTTCGAGAAAACACCTGTACATTTTCTTGGAGCCACGTTGTCGTTTCTGTTATCTACATAAATTCCGATGTCATCGAGAGGCGAACGGCCGGACGTTCTCCAGAAGGATAATATCCTCTTGGTGCCACGTCGGGTCGCGTGTCACCGACCCGGGTTGCGGTCGGCTCGATCCCGATTCGCGGCGACTACGCTAAATCTGCACCTAAAACGCGTAACCTGACACTCGCGGCCCGGTTGTGCTATTGTCACCCGGTGTCCCCGGAGGCACGTCATCTCCGGAATATCGGAATAGCTTTCGCCGTGGGTCAGGACCGGAAGCGGAATACGTGCGCGGACAATTGCCCGGCGGGCTGCGATTAATCGCGACCGCTTGTAGAAGCCCCGGCCTATCCGCCACAACGTAGCACAATCCGATGTAGCAGTTTTGCTCCGGCGACCCCCTTCAACCGCGCGCGCTCGACTTTCCGGTTTAACCGCTCCTTCTTCTAATCGCTCCTCTTCCTGTCGGTCGATCCCTTCGTCCTTGGTCTCCCATACGCACCTGGAGACGTAGCCACCAGCGAGCCGCGTCTCGAGCCATTTTATCCCGTGTTGAAGCCGTTTCGCGAGATCCGGGGAAGGACACCTTTTCGTAATCTATGAAAACGGTTTCCGCCACCTTTTGCTTTGTCGTCATCATATAATTCCTCGAATTTATGAATGCGTCCCAATTGAGGAGTGCAGGATATATAATACTTGGAATATATTAACTCAATTTCAATGGAACTTCTATCCGTTTTGGTTTTTGAAACCAATCGTCCAGCAATCTTGGTTTTTTTCTTGAAATTTTATATCGAAGAGCCTTTTCATTTTCCTTGTGCGAAACTCTCGTTCAGCATAGATACGAGTATTTCTGACCTTTCCACTTTATCGAATCACGATCAGCCTTGGCTCGATCGCCGACGATACGAAACAGCTCGACCGTATCCGCGTCGACGGTCCACATTCGTGCCCAGGAGCTGCTACATATTGCGGTCGCGTGTTGTCTACAAGACGGAATACCCAATGAGATTTTTCCGATGTGTCGGCGACGTCGCGACATCGCTGACACTGAATTTTATACCGGGACGAACGTCCGACGTAGACAAATGGCCGGGTAACGCGCTGATAGCGATTGAGGTCGCACGCGAGCAGGGACGGGATCATGAAAGCTCACTTGTTACCGGGTTAAACCCCACCCTGGGCTACGTACGCAGTTCGCTTCGCCAGAGGTCTATCCCCAGAGACCCAAGTCCGACACGCGGCTTAATCCACGAGATACCCCTTGTCTACCATGCGTATTTAAGGCGTTAAGACTTAAGAAATTGACCAATCGCAGTCGTTTATTCTCCTCATATACGACTGTGATTGGTCAATTTCTTAAATCTTAACGCCTTAAATACGCATTGTAGATAAGAGGATACTCGTCGTTAAAGATGAAGAAATCGGAACGGGTGACGCTATGGGGTGCATTTAGAGTGATCAGATCGCTCAACTAGAAAAAAGAGTTGCAGTTAAGCAGGGGGGAGGTCTAAAGTAAAATTTTACACAAAATTATAGCTGTTATTAATAAATTTTTATTAATGCCATAAATGTTGATAACCTCATAAAGAAAATTATTTATCTATATTTATTGTGTTGCTTTGTAACTAAAGACATTTAATAAACTAAAAATAAAAAATGCAACTCGCATAAATGTTATAATGATGGCATTGCGCAGCGTCTTTGTGTGTGTAAGTGGAGGGAAAAGAACGCACTGATGTGCACGGGTCGAAATCTCACCACTGATACGAATTTTATCAAAACAGAAAAAGAGTACAAAGAGTAGTTTTCACGGGAAAAGTAAAAAAAGTCAAGAGTATCTGTACTCCTTTTTATGATTCAAAAAGAGTGCTTGTACTCTTCAAAAGAGTACATCTGGTCACCCTAGGTGCATTGGACTCTGGTTCTGGAAGAAGTCGCTTCTTATTGTAGCAGGACGCGACTGATCGTTGAAGCGAAGCTGGCGATGAATTCGTCAGGACCGGTGAGGCCTCGACTTTCTCGATTGTGTAATTTCGTGCGACCGGCCGTACATCACACGAAATTCAGGCGTAGCGGCGCACACGCGTTAAGACACGAACGTCCATCAGCGGTGGCCTTCCCGGCCGGTCGCGGGATTCGAGGTTGAATTGTCCGTCGCGTCGGATCACTATCAGAGCGTAAGAGGAATGTCGTGTGCACGCGCGTATGCAAACCCGGTGTGTGAGACACACCACGGGGTGATACACACCGGTATACGCGATACCGTGAGTCCTGCGTGCTTTCTACCGTGACGCACCTTAGATCGAGATCGAATCGAACGATACAGAACTAGTCCGGGTTGGTGCTGAGTTAAATGGCATTTTTCATCGGGAATTCATTCCAGCTTTACAAGCTGTTTTGTGCTCCAGCGCGTTTCAAATGAACATAACGTTCAACTAGACCGATGATAAATTTCCAGAGTTCCTATCGCGGAGTAAAACACTGAGGAATTTCGCACAAACCGGACATAAAGATGTTCAAAAGACGCCTGATGAAAATTCCGAGATTCTTTCCCGTTTTATATAATATAATTCGTGACAGAATTCGGAAGCTGTATGAATTAGTCCGATACGTTGCGTTATGCGGGAAATGCAAAAATGTCAAAATTATATTTAAAGAATTCCAGCATATATTATTTTTTTGTAATAAACAAAAGCACGTCCCAGATATGTGCACAATAAAATTAATATATATTTAATAATTTCGAATTTGTTTACAATTTACAGTAACATCTTGTTAACAACCTTTCCTTGACATCGATACTTTCGCCTGAGAACAGATGCATGCTTATTAACAGAATACAAGGATAAAATGGTTTTTTCAAACTTTATTTTATTGCTCTACGACAGAGTTGTAATAGGAATTCCCAAGCGTACCATAATTCACTTATGAAATCGTATTTATCATTATGCAATTATTATTATGCAGTGATATTCAGACTCTATTTGTAAAAAGAAGCTCGCCTTCTTATCTCTGTCCGGATATGGAAAATGATCTAAAGTGCATTTTATACCGCATGAAAAAACGCATGAAATACGCAACTTGCCTGTTCGCTCGCCACGCTTGCTTACGCACATTTAAGAAAAAAAAAAGAAGAAAAGATAATATCGTTCAAGTAGCGCGTGGAGTGAAAGTTTCGAACGTAACGAGTGCGCTCGTTGCCGATACCTGCTATGCGTTCCACATAATTAATGTCGTTTCGCATATAACGTTTTGCAGTCTGAGGAAGGGAGGAAAGTGGACACTTTATTTGGCGTGACTCATTCGGTGTTTATCCTGAAGAAGACTATAATCTTCTTCAGAGGACTATATAGTCTTCTTCTTACGCATATATGCGTAATTAATACGTAATTAATACACTGATCGTATGAGATTATTAAAGAAGAAACTAAAATTTGTTAAACTCATTAGGTGATATAAATAATGCGATTTTATTCACGTAATTAATTGGCGTTTGTTTAATTCGTGCTTTTCGTTAATTTGACTTTTACTATCAGACAATATTCGACGCTGCAACGCAGAACATGGAGGCGATTTCGTTTGAAGGTGGAAATTTTTAAGCCGAGATGAGAATGTTCGGTGCCCCCTTCGCTGTCATTAAGGCACTTTTTGCGTTAAGCGGCTGGAAAGTGATCGGTCATCCGTGATGAAACGCTATCAAATTACATCTTTTTTCAGCGGACACCGCGATGTACTTTCGCTTCGAAAGCTCTTCCTCGATTTATGAAGCGTGTGATGCCGAATTCGCGATGAGCGCTTCACTACACGACTCTTTACGCGGCGGCGTTCAAACCCGCGTAAAAAAGCGATCGGTCTATGTGCCTCGTTAATATCTCGATTGCGAAATCGTGTTACATGTAGCTCCATAAACTTACCGGCGCGATAAAAGAAAGGAACTTATCTTGGCAAATCTCTTCGCGAGACATATCGAAAGGCACTGCATTAAAGTCGCGTGGAACGAGCGAGTCGCAGATCAAATCAGTTAATATATCTGCTTACGAAGAAAGATACGTGTCCCTCTCCGATTTTGTTGGGCTTTGTTGCGAAACACTTAAAAGCAAGAATCTTTTTTTTGAAAATAAGAATGATCTAAGACAGAGGTGGCCAAACTTGTTAGAAGCATCAAGATCATACTTTCAGCTTCGTCACCCCATCGCGATTTACTGTTTCCTGTCGCAGCGATCTAGGTTTATATGTGAAATGAGCATGTTTATTTTATTTTGTTTGTTTGTATTGCAATCGGACATAAAACAGCAATAATTATTGTCGTATTGTGAATTTTACGTTGCCACATGATCTACCGCCCGAGGGTCCGCGATCGACCGTTTGGTCACTTCTGACCATTACGTCCATTTCAACCAATGTAGATTAACTTTAATCTCCGTTTAACTTACTTTTTATCTTTTTCTAGTTCTAAGAATGAGAAAAAGATAGTAGGTTAAACTGAGATTAAAGTTAATCTACACTGGTAGAAATGGACATTAGAGATGCAGCCTTTAGGAAAATATGTACAGTTTGAAGAGGACTGTCGAGTCCTCGGTCGTCAAATTGTCAGTCCGGTCTTTCGTACATTTATTTCGAACACGTATTTCGGTGAGGAATGTCGAAGATACCGTTCGCTTTTTCATTGCCGAATGTTATATTGCTATATTCGTACCGCTTAAAATTTGTGCGTAACCCACATATAATTGCGGTGTAATTTCTTACGCGGCTGGGAGCAGCGTGTTTATCGACGCCGTGGTTTACGACACGTCGTTAAAAACGCTGTTGAAATCCGCTTCCTGGTCGCGAGTAAGTACGTCCTAAAACGCGTATGCTGAAGAGCAGTCTCTTCAGGCGAGAAATATGCACTCGCGGGATACGTGCGAGCGTTCACAAACAGCTCCGCTGCGAATAAATTTATTACGAAATCGATGCGACAGCGTGTTTACAGAAATTAACAAAGTAAATCCAGAGTGGTATTCAAAGCTGCGTTCACGCGGTATTGTTATGCATATACAGGCGGTTACCAATTCGCGTTCCACGTAATGATATTCCGTAATCGGTTGGAGTCAATTTATCCTTAACAAAGGTATTAAAGCTTTCTAAATGAAAAAAGTGTGCGAATTAAGAATTTGCACAGTGCTTCCTCATCAGGAAGTTTTTCTTTATTTCTTCTTTTTTTTCGTTTAGCTTCCTCATAGAGGAAGCTTTGTTAATCAACGGAAGTTTGAAGACTACAATTTTATATGAACGTACACATTTCATTACTCGAAAAGTACTTAATAAAAAAATACTTTATATTATAGTGTTTTGAAAAGCTCTCAAAGTAAGCTATAAGAATATGCAATAAAAAAGTAGGGTTTCAATAGTAAAAATTGAAA
>NJRQ01000209.1:13996-28993 GCA_003063805.1 Aphaenogaster ashmeadi | reverse complement strand
TTGATTATATGTATATTAAGGAAAAGTCGTGAAGTCAATTGAGGAAAAGCGATAACATTGAATGCAGAATTTTTAATTAAAAGTTTAAAAACGGTCATTTGACCAGCGGTGGTAATTTTAGTGTTAATCATATCTAGTATCGGCATATTACTTGTCATTTTCTCTGCATACAATTTTCTTTTAAATAAATGATTTAAAACAATTTTTCTGGCGCTTTCGTTCGTCCGTTCGTTCGAGTAGATTAACATTTATTATCTAAAGAGAATTAAAAATAAATTAAGTAATACTTTATTCATATCAATATATGTAATAATTTATCGTACGTCAAATAACGAGACGTGGAATAAATCTTTAAATATATCAAAAGATTGCGGCTATAATATAACTATTATATATAATTATAACTTTATATAATTATATAACTTTCTTAATAATATCTTCTCTCGAAAAAGAAACACACACACACATGATAACTTTTCTGCAATTTCTAATAATAATATCAAGACTTTTGAGATAGCATTAAATAAATTATTCAATATTAAAATCTACTTCAGAAACCAGATTTTACTCCTGGAATTAAATGTATTACTCCGTTTCTCTCAAATTTAATACAACATAGGATTCATGGTACCACAGAATTGAACAACGGTAACATTCAGACAAGCTTCGCCAATGAGACGTTCCGTCCGCGCAACTGTGCGACACGGGAAAATCCGAATTTTCCCGCAGCGAAAGTCGCTTTTGAACGAGCGCCTGAGCGCCCGCGCCGTCCAGCTCCGAAAGACATTTAAAAGTCACTCGTAAACGTCATTCTCAGGCGATTACGTTATCCAGGATCCCGTGATATTAACGAGCGGCGCGTCGCGTACTCGCGGAGAGGAATTCTCGCGCGACGGTAGTGACCGTACAAATTCCTTTCGCCGGTCTCACCTGATAGCCGATCCGACGTACTGATCTATTCAATAAGGAATCCGCTGAATCATTATCGTCGATTTCCCTTCCCGGTGAATATTTCCGTACCTCGTTTTCCCTCGGAGGGCACAACGGTCGCCACGTCGCGATATCCCAGCGACGTACGATTTATTTTATTTCTTCGTCTCCTTTCTTTTTTTTTTCTTGTTGACGCGAGTACGATCGCGAGAACGCGACGGCGACGGGCGCGAGCAGATCCCTGCTCGATCCCACCCGATCGAGCGATCACGGAGAACTGAACTGAACGCCGAACGCGTCTTACTCCTCGACGTTCCTCGTCGTCGCAGAGCGGGGCAGAACCGTGACAAGCCCGATCGGCGCCCTCGACCGAGCCACTCCGTTTCCTACGATCTCCCGCGATCTCAACTAGCCCGCTTCCGTTATTTCCGAAACGCGCGATACTTCCGGGGAATCCGTGCGGGCTACCGTCCAATTTTCTAGAGTCAGTCGAAAATCGACAAGACGGACTCTTCTTCCTCCGATTGTGAATTTCCAATTATCCAGATCGCAGCTTTAAAACAAAACCAAAAATCAAATAGACCTGCACTTATTATTATCTTTTATTTTAAATTTATTTTATGCGCGCATTCATCCGCCCATACAGCACAGAAATTGCAGCAACATTGCAGCAACATTTCGGCAATATTGCAATGTTGCTGCAATGTTACTGCAATGTTGCTGCAATTTCTGTGCTGTATGCCCCTACAGCACAAAAATTGCAGCAACATTGCAACAACATTGCAGTAACATTAAATATTGCCGAAATGTTGCAGCAATGTTGCTGCAATTTTTGTGCTGTAGGGATGGGCGGGGTTGTGATAAAACCCAAGGATAAAACAGCAGCACAGTTAAGGGGGGGGGAGGAGTTATTATTTTTTTTCCTAGATCAGAGGTGGCCAAACTTAGAAGCAAAATCTACTTTCAGCTTCCTCACCTCATCACGATCTACTGTTCCCTGTTGCAGCGATCTAGGTTTACATGTGAAATAAGTATGTTTATTTTATTTTGTGTGTTGCGATTGGGCATAAATTGGGCAATAATTAAATTAATTATGGTTACATTGCAATTGCAATTACAATTGTTTTATTGTGAATTTTACGTTGCCACGCGATCGACCGTTTGGCCACCTTTGCTTTAGATCGAAACGCGTCTGATCGCTCGCATCCGATTGGTCCGATTGTAATCGATTTTTCGCATGCAAGGTGCCGGAAGCTTCCCGATCGTTTCCGATAATATCTGAGTGTCCATAATAGAATAATCGACCAGAAACGGAATCACTCCGATCGGAATAGTTCCCTGGAATCGCGACGGATTTTATTTGTCAGCTTTATTATAACATAAATTATTGCAGCGGCAGATTCTCACGCGCCTGTCGCAACGTTTATCGCAGTCTTGACAATGTTAATACATTAACATTTTTTTTTAAACGTTTGATAAGCACGTTATTTGCACGGAAGAGATAAGGCTTTTGTGAACCACTTGGACGATGTACGCAGATGGTTTCCATTGTGAATGCACGTTCGATGATTAGTAAAAAGATAATAGAACAGCGCTGTATTACGTAAAATAAGCTGGCAGAAGAGACAAATGATGAAATATGAAGATATCTCGATTAGACATCGGGAGAATCCGCTGTTTCTTAGACGAAAGCTAAAACCGTGATATTATTAGCTCATCTACCGGAGATCGTCCTATTGTGTAATAAAATATTCTCAAGTTTATTACAACATATCGATCGTCCACGGTAGGATCGATAACACCTATGATTTGTTTAGACTTTCAGACATATGATGCTTAGAAATATCCTATTCAGAGATTATAACAAAACCTGGGTGTTATTTAATAAATACGAGAGAGTGAAAGCAATTAAAAATGTTTATAAATACTACCAATAGGTACCCAAGTAGAACAGAAAGTCATGATGACGTCAAAATGATGCAAAAATGACGCCTTTGACATCATTTTTGAAGTCATGATATGATGACGTCTAAATGATGTCAGAGGTATCATTTTAGCATCATTTTGACGTGATCATGACTTTCGTGTTCTACTTGGGTATTAGGCTCGCGGATACACAATCAAAAAATTTGAATAAAAAGCCGAAAAGAGCCAAAGCCGTTATTGGGGCTAACAATGTGTTTCCTTTATTAGATGTGCAATAAATTAAAATTTTACAGACGTTTCGACGCCCCTAATAACGGCTTTGGCTCTTTTCGGCTTTATATTCAAATTTTTTGATTAAAATGTTTATATCTTTTATTATAAACTTTTGGTATAAAATTATATAACGTGCCTATTTGCTAAAGAAACGTGACAATCGAAATAACTTAGCTTATCTAAAAATAACCTTTAATTAAAGCTTCACAATTAAGAAACTTTAATTAAAAGTTTCACTCTTCCTTATCTTTTTAACAGATAGCGAAGTTTTCAATTAAAAATTGTTACATTCAAAGCACAGGATATCCTATGGACATCCGTTTTGTGTCCATTTCTTGTCGGGATGTCCATGGATCTTGTAAAGATATCCATAGGATATACATTTGTGGACACTATAGGAATATCCCAAAATGAACGAGTTTGTATGTCCATATAATATCCATTACATCCGCGAGCAGTATGCGGCACCACCACCGGATGGACACGGAGTTCTCGTATTTCTCGTAAATAAAAAACCATACAAGATGGAATAAAAGACGCAGCATTATAAAAGTCTTTACCCATGTTTTAACGAAATAATTTTTCGAGGACGAGTCCCTAAAATTGGGCTCCAATGTGTGAAAGTAAATGAGATGTATTTTGACAATACAATTTCGTTCAGTTCTAAAGTTAATGCAGATACTTGATATTCTTGGTGGTTATATGTAACAAAATGTATTGATATAGCTTTTATCACGTCCATCAATTTCATAAACGGATATACCATAGATGTCCACAGAATGTCCGAAGGACGTAAAACGGATGGTCTACAGATATCCTCAATATCCTTAAAGGACATTCATAAGGTGGACATTATGAATGTCCTTCGGATATCCGTGTGCTGTCCCAGTGAGAAATGACTAATTGAAATTCATCGAATCGACATTGAATCGACATCGAAATCATCGAAATTACATAAAATTTGATGTAATTTTGATGATTTCGACGTCGATTCGATGTCGATCGATGAATCATTTCTCACTTGGGGTCTTGATACTTAAAACTTTTTATACAAAAGTGCGTGCTTGTTCATTAGATATCGTTAGCAACAAATAAATTTCTCCTAAGAGTAAAAAATTATATATAAAAAAATATAAAAATATTATATATAAGATCGAGACATGAATTACTGTAATATTAAATTGGATGAAGACATAGTTTTCAACTTTCCAGTTAACACAGCGATGAAGACATAGTTTTCAATTTTCCAGTTGACACAGCGTGCACAAATATCTAGGTACGGTGCGCTCGAAATACCGGAAATGCCTGTTCTTTTCGCACAGGTATCTACCACCTCCAGTTCCGGAAAAGCGGGAGGCCGATTGGCCACCTCGCGTTACTCCCTAGCGCGGTCACGTGCCGCGCCCAAGAGCCAATGGGCATTCGGAGCAATTTGATGCCAATCTAGTAAATAGATTCGCGTCGTTCGGTTGGCATGGGACACCTCTCTGCGTCCTGGCGACACTGCTCCGCTCGCTGATTCGCGATTGTTGCCGCGGGTGCGATATACGTTCGTCCTTTCCGTTCTTCTGCCTCTGCGTGGCACGAGTGGACCCCAGTGGACCCCGTACGAGTTCGATGTCCCGGATCTATCTCGCGATCTCACACGTGTGTGTCACACCCGCGTCTTCCTCGCGGACGTGTCGTTGCTCGTGGTGAGTCGGTGACACATTAAACGCGGCCGAGAGAAGGTAGGCTCGGCCGAGCCGAGCCGAGGGTACGCGATCCCACACGGATTCCTCGCACGCCCGTCATTCCTTGCGTCGCCCGTCGCGTCGCGTCGCGTCGCATCGCGCCGCGCGTCTTCCGCCGCGCTGACTCGGCCCACCGCGAGTGATCGCGCGGACCGGACGAGAAGGTCGACGAGAGGAGCCTGGCCATCTTGGATGAGACATGTCGCTCTGGGGTAAACGTCAACGGCACAGTGTTTACCGTCCGATGGACGCTCCCGCCGGCTCCCTCTAATAACGACATCGTCCGTGACGGGCACGTCTGTCGACCGGAGCGTCAACGCCAAGGTGATCGCGGCGGTGTATCCCCCCGGAACACGCGGACGTACTTCCAAGTGGTGACCCGTCGTGGTACCTGCGCCGCACGATGAATCGCGGTGACGGGCTGGTGCAGCGTAGACGCGTGGTGAACAGCAGCGGCGCCGGCGGCGGCGGCAGCGGCCACGGCCAGGACGGTCCGAACGCGGACCTCGTCGGCCACAACGACAAACTGTCCGGGCAAAGCCCCGACTCGGACTGCCTGTCCCAGAAGGATCTCAACTGCAATCCCACAATCGACGATGACTCCGACAAGGAGACGCGTCTGACTCTCATGGAAGAGGTCCTGCTGCTCGGTCTCAAAGACAAAGAGGTTCAGTTATGCCCTATCAAATCTCCTTCTCTCCTCCACGAATTCCCGAAGCGGTCTGACATTGTCCTCTTTTTCATAGGGATACACGTCCTTCTGGAACGATTGCATAAGTTCCGGATTGAGGGGATGTATCTTGGCGGAGCTTGCCTTTCGAGGTAGGGTAGAGCTGGAGAAAGCTGGCATGCGTAAGAAGAGCCTGCTAGCCAGAAAGCTTCTCTTGAAAAACGATGCGCCTACGGGAGATGTACTGTTGGACGAAGCTTTGAAACACTTAAAGGACACAGATCCACCTGAAACTGTGCAGAGTTGGATAGAGTATCTCAGTGGTTAGTTCCTTTATTGCTGTACCCATGTACAAGATATTGGTCCTAAAATGTCACGCATGGTTGCAGGAGAAACATGGAATCCGTTGAAATTGAGGTATCAATTGAAAAATGTCAGAGAACGGCTAGCAAAAAATCTTGTCGAAAAAGGTGTCTTAACTACAGAGAAACAAAATTTCTTATTGTTTGATATGACAACTCATCCTCTTACTGACAACCTTGCCAAAAGCCGTCTCGTGAAAAAGGTAAATTATTCATCATCTCTGTATTCTTTTATGATAATATTTTTGATTAATATATAGTTGATATATTTGGGTAATATCGGTACATGTATAGCTTATGAAATAAATTTGGGAGCTATCCTCACTTTAAGGACGAGTGACTCATATAAATACAGATACACAAACAGTACAGATATTCGAGAATATACTATGTATATGTAACAATATATCACACACTGATAAAAACATTTATGTATTTACTGTGACATATCACTATATATTATATTAAGCTGACTTATTGCATTACAAATATTATATTATTGTTTATAATAGAAAGCTCCGCACGTTAGATCTTCTTACCACATTCTTCCAGAGATAAGTAATGTTTATTCAGAAAAATTTTTTTTTAACTTGTGACCATATGACCTATTCTCCCATACAGCTACAGATTAAATAGAATATTTCTCAATATTTGGAGAGAGAGATTTATTTCAACAGCATTATATGTTTGATTTTATAATGTCGTTATGTTATCATCTACGGAAGTAATATCTTATCTTTATATATATGTTTTAATATCTTATGTTGATTAGAAGGCATATGGGAATAGAAAGATATATAACAGCACAGATATTAAATACATATATATAATTATGTGTATATATGTTTTGTATACTTATTATCTTTTTTTGTAGCATATTTATTACTACTTTAGAAACATATACATAACAGAATAATAATTCATATTTCTTGTTAATGATGGTAATTGAAAATGTTGTTAATTGAAAAAGGAAGAGATTTACATATAAAAGTTTTTAATTTACATATCAACTTCGTAGTAGTATTTTAGATTTTGATTTTTTTTTTATTAATTATGCTAAAGAGAAAATATACATAAGATGTTTTTAGAATAAGATATATTAAAAAGTATATAAATGAAAAGAGATAATGGGAAAGAGAAAAATAAGTTCTATATTTTGCATAAAAGAATATTGGTGCTAAATTGAGTTATATAATCTATAAATAGTGGCATATGTTACTTTCTGTATTCCAGATCCAAGAGGCTGTATTAGGCCGTTGGGTGAATGATGCCGCTCGCATGGATAGACGAACGTTGGCATTAGTTATTTTAGCTCATGCAGCTGATGTACTAGAAAATGCATTTGCGCCATTGTCGGACGATGATTATGAAGTAGCGATGCGAAGAGTACGGACATTATTAGACCTCGACTTTGAGGCGGAAGCCGCTAAACGTAACGCGAACCCGGTGCTTTGGGCTGTATTTGCTGCATTCACCAAGTAACAGTTACTAACTCTTAAATTTCGTGGACGCGGAATAGTTTTCTACTATTAAATTCTATCATTATGTATTATACAATACTATTATTCTTATACTAATGTGAATAATGAACTTAATGATTTTGCATGTCTTTTAGTTGCGACAATTATATAAAATAGATACAATCCTTGTTACAGGATGAGATGATTCAGACCAAATAATCCATATTCGACTACATAGGAAACTTTTAAGAAATTTTATTCATTTTCGTTATTGTTATTTAATACATATTTGATAGCTGAATAACGAATATTCATATTTAAATATTATAAGATTATAAGAAGCATGGATGTATGCCTTGTGCTGGCTAGTACCATTTCATTTGGGAAAGAACGATTACATTGTGTTGAACTTCAGTCTATACTTTCTTGCTTGTCGATTGTGTTTACGAATGTATCTGTTCATAAACATAATATAAGATGCAGGACACTATGCGGGGTGCCTCAAAATGGATACTGGGCGTGGTAGTATTGAAAAAATCTGGATTATATGTTCTTAGCCATAATTTTGTGAAATATACAAGTATGTACATATATTCCTTTAAATCCTAATTTTTAATATGTAGTATATACGTGTGCCTCTTTGTTTATGTCATATAGGATTTCGCATTATATCCGCGAGTCATTTAGATTAAATCGCGTTCCTTTGAATATTTTTTCCTTTAAAAGTTTAACCAACCTATACATGCATTTTAAATTTTTTTCCAGAAAAAAATTTTAGATATTTTTGAAGCTATGAACTATTTCATTTATTATGTAGATAATATTAATAGATATGATTTTACACATGGCTGTCTGGCTGACCTCGTGCGACATTACGCGAAGTGCCACATTTCTGATAATTATTTAACTGTTATAAATTTTATAAGAAATTCTTTGCACAACTACTTCTATATAAATTTTCACTTTTCATACGGACTATTATATTGTTGCAATGTCTTCTGATATGTAAACTGATAGTATTACCATGTGGCAGTAAAGTACTCATTTAAAATGAAAAAATTTTAAATCATGAATTATTGGGCATTTGAAGTTATTCAAAATTTTTTGAATAAGTGATAATTTCATTGTAATCTGATGGTTGAACACAAATATAGTTTAGTCTATGTATAGTATTACCAGTTACTTCTCCTGAAACTATTAAATGTAACGACAAAATCATCTTTTAGCAGTTGAAATTTGTTAATGTCCTTTGTGAAATTATTGGGCCAGAGGAACATGGGGCCAAGTTCTTTCTTATTTTTAAATAAAAGAATTAATTTTTCCATTTTTGGTTTAAAAGATATCTGAAGCATTTTTTAATATTCAGCATTTTAAAATATTTATCATAAGAATAAATATGATGAAATACCCTATGGCAAGCATATTTTGAAGGCATTATATAAATTATTCTATCTTTGTTTCCAAACATATTCTTGTAAATAATTATTTGACACTGTGAAAGTAATTTCTTTGAGTTTGTCAATAAATTTTAACGGTATATGATCTGCTATTGAAAATATTATTGAATTCTACTGTTGGATAGAACATATGTATGTATACTGTAACAGCAGCATAAAATGTATCGCAAAATACTTGTAGTTATCTGTCAAAAAATAATTGTAATATAAATTCAAATATTTCTGTTTATTTATGTGCTTTTTTAATTGCTAGTATATAGATATGCATGTAAAATGTATAGATAATAAGAACATGAGTTGCAGTTGGGAAGTAGATGTCGATCGGCCATAAGAAAAGACGGCGTATTTCATAAAAAAATTAAATTTTTTCTTAATTTTATATTTCATTTTCTCAAGTACGGGAACACAAATAGTAGTCGCTCAGAGTAGTAGTCAGAACTGATTAGTTTTTTCAAGTATTTAGTTCTTTATGGTCCAATCGGCACTTATTTTCCAAATAAATCTTGTATAATGCATATTGGATTGACATGAATAGAGAGATGCTGGATTACAATAATATGGTGAAATATCAAGTGACTTTTAATATACATTTAATAAATCCTTTATAATAGACAGTTTAATTACCATTTTACATATGATGTTTTATCTAAGATCAAATTTTAACTAAAATCTTTTTACTAGTATTCGATTCTAATAACTATAATCTGTAATAATGATAATTTTTCGTCATTTTCTTATACTTGAACGCAAAAATAATACATATATACATTCTTTATAAATTTCTGAATACTAAAAATTGGGGAGAAATTGTCCAATATCTTATATTATTAATACTATTTCACTTAAAAGCTTGCTGGACAAGCATATGTCAGCATACATATAAATCAAGTTCATAATAATAATAATTAAACTATAGTGCATTTAAGCAAGTAATTTACTTAAGTTACTGACTAAAATGTATTATCTATTATTATTACTTCGTTTATTATAGTGGTTATAATTATTATTACAATTATTATTAGTATTATTATAGCCTTTATTACAGCATAACGAATATATTTACAAGTACACTAAAACAATTTTATTCAAAGTTTTGCGAATATTAATATACAAAGATTTCTATCATATTTAATCTTAAAATCCGTTGATGAGAGAGCTCTATTGCCACTTGGTGAAACGCCTATCCCTTTCATGATGCTTTTATATAAAAAGTTGAATACAGTTAGATAATAATTTTATTTAATTATATATATATGAAACAGAATATACAATGTTTTATATATATAACGATAAAAGAAATATGTGCAACTAATACTATGTGCGAGATCTAAATCTCTTTCGAATTTTATCAACTATAACTTATATACATGGCATTATTCGCAGTTGAAGTTTTGCAATGAAGAACATATCTTTATATCTGAATATTTGTTATAAAAATTAAAGAATCAAAAATTCTAACGAATTCTTGAAAATATCTAATTATCAATTTAAAAGATTGGCCGACTAATCATTGTACGGTTATATGGACATCAAATCAAGTCATACGTGTTGAAATTATATTCCTTATATTTTGCAGTTTACAATTTGTTTATAATTTAGTGCGATAAATTTATTATACTTGAAGTATGTAACGCGTCGAATTAATGTCAAATCATTTAAATCAAAATATAGAAAATTTTATTTTATATATTTGAGTACTTTGTATAAATATAGTGTTATATTCTTACAGGCTAGCTTTATAATTTTATGTGCACATACGTATGTAATATGTCGCCGATCGAAGTTCAATAAACATAAATGATCAACATTTATTACTTCTTATTAAATTTCTTTTGTGACTTATATATGTAATATATGCAAGTAGACAAAAGTATGGTTTTATCGTTGATAACCATTGATTGTGAAGTAGGATTGAACAGTGTTTTAAATTGTATAAGAATTGATGTATAAGGGCGTAATATAACTTACTAAATAAGCAATCAACAACAAAGGATATATGAGTTATGATAACTTTAAATCATGTAAAGCATTTAAAAGCGTATTGTTTAATTGTAAGGAGGATAAAATAACAAAAAGTTTTAACATTACGATTCCCTAAGTACTTTTAAGTTATTGTACAGACTTGTAAAAAAAAAATAGATAATTATTACCATGTACTGGCAACTTATAGACATTTATTAAGAGTATCCTTATCGTGTTATCATTACACTACATAATTCAAAATTACAAATCAGCAACACATTCGTTTTAAATGACAAAATTTATTATAGGAAAATTTAATTATCAGAAAATAACTATATATTACAGAGTTCAGTTTACAAAATGTGGATGAAAATTTACAGTGTAAAATATTAGAAAATAACAAAACATAAAACGGCAATTAAGAGTCAAGCGCTGGCGACAGTGCGCAATAGATAAAATATAATGTTCTTTAATAAAAAATCATGATATAACAATTAAAACGATGTTCTTTAATAAAAGAACATTATATTTTATCTATTGCGCACTGTCGCCAGCGCTTGACTCTTAATTGCCGTTTTATGCTTTGTTATTTGACCTTATCGAGAGTCAACTATTTATTTATCATGATTATTTATTAGAAAATAGTTGTAATTAGGTA
Source organism: Aphaenogaster ashmeadi (assembly GCA_003063805.1). Classification (NCBI taxonomy): domain Eukaryota; kingdom Metazoa; phylum Arthropoda; class Insecta; order Hymenoptera; family Formicidae; genus Aphaenogaster; species Aphaenogaster ashmeadi. The sequence goes on along the minus strand of NJRQ01000209.1, from coordinate 17,562 downwards.
TAGATTTTATCCATGTACACATATAGAAGTACAGACTATAATGAATCAAATAATTAATATACATCATGGCACAGAATAAATGGATATGTTACAAGAAATATAGAGAGAGAGAGAGAGAGAGAGATTCTTCTTATATGAATGTCAATTTTATATATATATATATATATATATATATATAAAATATATATATATATATATTCTCGTGCCATCTATATATATATATATATATTCTCGTGCATATCTATATATATATTATATATTCTCGTGCACATCTATATATGTACAAATTGTTATGCTCTATAACTTCATCTGTACAGTGTGTGATAAGCATAATTATAATTCAAAAATATTTTTATTCTTGTTTTACAGTAAAATCTACTAAATCTACTTTAAATTCAAAATTAGTTGCTTGAATGAGACCATACTCCCCAGTTGTCAATTTCTCTTTATGTTCTTCAAAGAATTTAGCTTTATCATCCGGTAATCCAACACAAACATCGGATTTAATAGTGCGCAAGCACAAAATATTCGTAGGTTGAAAATTGTTCAATGCAACTGCGAAGTCTGTAGTATACTCAAGATTTACATCACCTAAAAGTTTTCTATAATTCAGATCACCCTTAAATATTACTAATTTAGCATCAGAAAATTCAGCATATATATCTTTCCCTTTTTCTTTCATTTGTGTAAAATCATACGGTCCTGTCCAATAAGGCTCTTCCTGTTTAATAAAAATAAAATTATGTTTAATATAATTTTAAATAATAATTTAAATGGTTTCAGAAGATGCAAATTAAGTATACCTTAATACGCCAAATATCACGGTCCATCAGATTCTCGAACGTCCTACCCAAGAATTGTAGATGTGGACGATGGTCTAATCTACTTATGTAATCTAACATCCAGAGAAAATCATGAACAGTTGTATCACTCATGTACCATGGGTATAGTTTTGCGTGAAACGTTATTTTAGTCATAGGTGCAATAGTAATTAAAAAAGCTGCTAAACATAGATCAGTGAAGAGTTCGTATCCTGCATTATCAAGTACTATATGAATATTATCGATTCTTTTTATGTTTTTATTTACGATATCCCATACAATTTCCCAATCGTTTACTACTATGTTCTCGTTGAACAATTCCGCTGCCTGGAATGGATCACCAGTGTGGCCACAAGGAGATCCTGCAGATGCAGATAGATCATGTCTGTAAATATATGAATCATTGTTTATACATAATGCATCGTATAAAAGATGAATGTATTAGAACTAAATAGAAAAATTACAAACCTGTTAGCCCATAGGCTCAATTTCAACAATTTTAGAAAATCGTTCTTCAGGTCCTTATTAGGTTTCGCTTTACACATTATATTTTTTATATACACGGCAAGCGAGGCTATAGAATCAGTGGAGCTAATAAGATCCGTTTGCTTATTATATTCAAGTGGATCATAACTGTGTAAAGTCCTCCTAGTCAGAAAAACAAAATATTTTAGCTTGTTCCATATGAATTTACGTTACGTTTAGTAACATTAAAACTTACATCAAACCAATTTCTTGAGCTAATACACGATACATGTAGGATTCGCAATATAACCATAGTGTATTGAACCATGTGGGTACTTGACCTTCTATATTCGTTCTGTACTCCAAATATTTATTCCACTCCTCTGCGTCATTAGTTTCTGCCTTGATATTTAAACGCAACGGCTTTAAAGCCTTGTTAGTAGTTATCTCACTTTTCAATTGACTTATGAATTTTATCATCTCTTTAATATCATATTCGGCACCCTGTAATTCAATAATATATATTTTGCATTTCAAGATACACAGGCATGGAACAAACTGATTGCTACATCGCATACCTGATCGTACGTATTTATAATTTTGCTTTTATGCTGGCAGAGCGCATCAATGATTTTCGTTAATATCACCGGCAATCTGTCTCTGATCGTCACATGAGCGTAACTCCTAAAATATAAACAAAATATATCATATCTATATTCCTTTGTCAAAGGTCAGCGAGTCGATAACAAACAGATGAGCAAAACAGGGTTAAGCAATTCAGAAATTACCGCTTATATATTCCAGATAGTGGTAAACCGATAGGAGTATATGTGTCCATCAAATTCGGGATTCTGGGATCGCTTTCAGCCATCGTATATATTGATACAGCTTTAACAGACAATAAAACATAGACAAATGGAATAAAGTAACAACAGAAAGAACGACGAGAACAAAGGAACAGAACACACACACAACACACACACTGCGTTTAAAACGAAATAAACACACGTTTCTGTATGAAACTTATTTTTTCTGTATTACGCAATTTTATTACATTTAAAGTGGAGCAACTATAGCTCAAGAAAAAGGGGTTATGCAATTACCTTACTATAAAAAAAAGAAATTGTCGGCGAAACCGAACGTCGCTGCGATTTATCGTGCGTCAAAATGTCCCTGGCTTTCACGTTGTCACGTCAAATCTTCTCGAGAGACTTTCGTCAAACGTAAACACAATCACTGCTCAACATTCGCGGAGCGAATAGCGGAGACTTAGAAAGTCACGCCGTGTAGCGTGGTAGAAGCGTCATGTATCGCGCGATGCAACACGACGGGATGCGACGCGCATGCGCAGCCGCGCGAGAAGTCGCGCGAGGGGTCGATTCCTCGCGCGAGAAATCGATCCCTCCCGAACGCGATCGGGTTGAAACAGATCGCCGCGTCAAGCTGAGCCGCGCGTCCCACCCCGAACACGGTGGCGGGACGCGGGCGGCGGGGAGGAAGATAATCGGCCGTTTGTCCTCCGCCGTCCTTTATTTCGTCTGCGGTTAACGGCGCGCGGTTTTGCGGCGGCTTCTTCGGCCGCGCCGCGCCGCCTCCCCCGCGGCGAAGTTTTCGCCCAAAGAAATTTCATTAACGCAGAAAGTTTCCGGCGCTCCGCGCCCTTGTCCCTCCCCCTCTCGCCCTCGACCGCTCGTCTAAAACGTCGCTGTCACACTTTTGTCCGCCGGACGCTCCGCGGGTCCTGCGGATGGATAACGAGCTTCCGGCCTGCCGATGTCGCGGACGGACGCGCGCGCTTCCGGCGCGGGGAAGTCGCCGCGAGATCCCGATGAATTTAATCCCGTGGATAATTACGGGAGGGCGTTCATTTTTTATCTCTATTCGTTCTATTCCTTGAGCCAGCGGCATTTTTTCCTGCTGGACTGCTTGCGATCTAGTAAATTATTATAATTGCACCATTCAGCACGCAGGATCTCTAGTCTGCAATTTACTAGATTGCAAGCAATCCAGCAGGAAAAAATGCTCCGTGTGCCGTTAACTTTAAATGCGTGAATTTAATCCTCCGGTGCTGACAGTGGGTCTGTTGGACCCACTCGATTATAAATCTTTTTGTTACCGTTAGATAAAATAAACTTATGTCCATTTCCACCAATGTAGATTTAATCTTGGTTTAACTTACTCTTTATCTCTTTCTAATTCTTAAAACTAGAAAAAGATAAAGAGTAAGTATTAAACCGAGATTAAAGTTAATCTACATTGGTGGAAATGGACATTTCCATG
>NJRQ01000208.1:328958-358486 GCA_003063805.1 Aphaenogaster ashmeadi | reverse complement strand
TATTTATAATTATTTTTTGTCATTTCGTACTTACCTGATTATTTTATTGACACATTTAAAACGTTACTTTTAATGTGAGTTTCATTCACTCACTAAAGCACAAGATCTCCAGCTTGTGCAGATTGGTGGTAAAAACTCAGTTAAATTTTAGTTGCCGGCGTCAAAAGGAATGTGCATTTAACTGAGTGATTACGTCACAAGTGAGATTTATCTGAGTTTTCGTGTAAAAGGAAAGCAGCTATTATAAGATATTGATAACTTCGACAAATTCGATATATTCGATATATTCTTCACGTACAAAACCATAGAATAATCCCTAATTTTCACTGATATGAATAATCTAATCTAAACAGAAAAATTGATAATAGAATCCTATCTTCGAAAATTTTTTATTATTGATAACTTATCACAGTTCTATATAACATTGATACTTTCGTTAAATTTGGCATACTGCGACTTTTTGAATAGACGTGAATCAAGGTGCAGCAAAGATGCAAGATCGTTTTTCAAGGATTATCATATTTTTGATAATCGTGCTCTCTATTTTTCACTCAGGTACGTAATGCAAATTTTCGACAACTTATTCGGTTACAACGCCATTTTATAAGTGACAATAGCAAAACTTTTTAAAAAGTTTATTTATAATAATTTTTGGTAACCGCATTTGTGATACTAATGGATTAATACAATGTAAAATTTTAGATTCTTAGCAATTTTTTTTGTAATAGAATTAGTTTGGAAGTTATAAACAATAATTAACAGTTGCTATAGATTATTGAAATGTTAATACTAAAAACAATAAACTAAAGAATTATTAAATAACGATTATATAATCAAAAGATTTACTTCCTTGTGCAATTACTTAATGTAATTTGGATGTATAGGCAATTTCTTTTCTAATTCCATTTTAATATAGTCATTAATAAAGGTATTCTTATTAGTTTGTTGTTTTATCTATATCTATATCTTTCTTAAGATGAGATTGAGCAAAACTATGATAAAAAACCAGAAAAAAAATTTTTTAAGAGAATTGCACTCAATAATGGATAAGAGATTGAACCATTTATAACAAAATGAGTAAGAATGGCTTGATTATTAATTTAAAAAACTTACGAGAATAAAATCGAGTGAAGAAAATAATATGATTATTACTGACGTGGTAGTCTCTTTACCGTGTGATCGCAAGTCCGCAACTAATGATTGTTATAATACGAAGGTCGGCGATAGAAATTGTTGACAAAAGTGATTGTAAGACATAAACTGTGATGCTCATGATAAGTGACAAACCAATGTTACAATGCCAACTCTTCAAGAATATTGAAATATACATTATCTAATAATTCTGTGTCCCTCATAAGATTAATGCCATTCTTCTGTTCTTTTATGTGTAACATTTCAGATATTAACCTTTTTTGGAAATTGTTTTCTGAGTCTAAAATTTGTGTGTTATCCCAATCGAATGTATGATTAAAGTTTAACATATGTTCCGTGACAACAGAATGTTTGGTTGAATCTAATTTCAAATTATTTTTATGTTCCTTAAGTCTAATGCACAATTGTCTTTTGGTCTGACCCACATATGACTCATCACAACCTTTACAGAAAATCTTATAAACTAAATTGTTATTTGAAGATGGAAGGTTTTTATTTCTATGGGTTTTTATAAATTTGTTTCATTTGTTAAGACAGCGATAGCCAACCGTGAAACTGGATTTATCGACCACAGATGACACCATCTCAGATATATTTTTCACGTACGGAATCACGACATAGTTAATCTTCTCTGTATCCGTGTTATCAATACTGTGAGGTGGTAAATTCAAATCATCTCCATTAATCCTTTTTTAAAGTTGCAAAGTTTTTTTAACCTACAATTTATTTCCTTGAATATGACGTCCAAAAAAGGTTAATATCTAAAATGTTACTCATAAAAGAACAGAAGAATGGCATTAATTTTATGAAGGACACAGAATTATTAGATAGTATATATTTCAATATTTTTGAAGAATTGTAACATTGGTTTGTCACTTATCATGAGCATCACAGTTTATGTCTTACAATCACTTTTGTCAACAATTTCTATCGCCGATCTTCGTATTATAACAATCATTAGTTGCGATCGCACGATAAAGAGGCTAATGATACCACGTCAGTAATAATCATACTATTTTTTTCACTCAATTTTATTCTCGTAAGTTTTTTAAATTAATAATCAAGCCATTTTTACTCATTTTGTTATAAATGGTTTAATCTCTTATCCATTATTGAGTGCAATTCTCTTTAAAAAATTTTTTTTTCTGGTTTTTATCATAGTTTTGCTCAATCTGGAACATCTTTATTCGATTGACCATAGATTTATTAACGATAACGGTTTCTCATTTTTACAAAATCTTGACAACAACTTTCGAATTACCATGGACTCAACTAATTCTCGCATCCAAACGAGCAATAAGTTACATTTCTTCTCATTTTTACAACATCGACTTCAATATTACCGATTAAAATTACCGTTTGAACATATTTATTATACAGCACAATTATTTATTTCTGACCTTGGTCATAACCTCTTAACCGTTTCTTTATGTTATTATTAGATCTATGTTATCTTATTACATCCGTTATTTTTATTGTGTGATGTGTTACATTATTTATATTATTGTTACATCCTTTTCATTTTTACTTTATTATAGTTAAATTAATATTGTAATGTTCTCAGTTTATACTGAGGAAGACTTACAGTCGAAACGTCTAGTTATTTTATTATTTTATTGAATTTTATATTTAATTATTCATAATTTCTTTTGCATATATAATAAACACTATGATTTAAGTCACATTTTTCTATTTTAACTCGTGCATGTATATATATATATATATATTTTTTTTTTATATGTCATGTATATGCGACCGTACATATTCGCGTACTTTGTTTGTATTTATTCGCTGCTACATATTTTCTTTGTATGACTGAGTTTCAAATGTGTTTTCGAATTGATTAACATTTTATTGCACATTCATATACTTTATTCACTCATTTACTAATTACTTGTATTTGAACAATCTACATTGCGTGACATATTAGACTGTGCAAATTACATTAACTGCTTTTGCATATCATTAATTTTAACCAAAACATAATAAGCCTATTGATTGTACCTCAAGTCCCCCCCCCTACAAATGCGCATTCTCTTTTAGTCCAGACCTCTGCAGGGGTTTGTACAAACTAAACAAGTTTATTAAGCATTTTTTAGCTCACGGTCAATTTGATTATAATTTATTTATCTTGATCTTATTTTGGAATTTGGATGTGGATAAATTAGACGAGTGCACCAATGACAAAACTCTGGCAAAAAAATAACAAGACTACCGAAGAACACCGAAAATGGCAGATCGCTTTATAGTGATAAAATAATCACTGTACGATGCGCGGTTGGGATCGAGCGTGCTGATCTTCGAGTGTTCGACGAGGTTAGTAACAGTACAGTGGTGGACGAGTGCCAACTACACTTCGAGATTAGAACGCGAGCGCATCCCTTAGGGCGATGTGAACCACGAGATGAACCGAGATGAAAGATTGATAAGGAGCGGTTGAATGATGTACGAACGAGAGATGGGGAGAATCGATCGAGTCGACACTGCTTTTATTTGATTGAAGGAAATTTCCGATAGATTCTAAGAGCGCAAACGCGACATCGTCTTCTAGCACGAATAATATTAGTGCCTCGGGCTCTGAGCTTTATCATGAACAATGCGAAGATGTTTCGTTATTTGTTACTATTTTATCATATACTCTGTATATCGTACAATTGTTATACTATATTTTAAAATATATTTAATGAATATGACTTTGCTATTATTTTTTTGCGTTTAATTTATTTTAGAGTATACCTATACATATACACTGAAAAAGAGATTTGATTGCATAAATCGGAAATCTGGTGGAGTCAATCAGTATTCGAAAATGAACGAAGCAGGATTCTTGTAAAGATCAGCAAACAAATATGATAGATTCCATCCGATTGAATAGACCGGATGTATATTATTATATTTGATTTCTAATTTAGGAAATAGAAAATAGATTGATTGAATCAGAGTTTTGTTCGTTTTTGATTACTGTAACTAGAGTTCCTGATAATGCTGCCGTTTTATCTGGTTAAGTCAGCTTAATTTTCTAAAAATGAAATTTTCTGATTAATTACTGAGACATTTTGTCTGGTTACCGTAAATAAACTGTTATTATCCTTTAACAACTTTTATATAATATATTTACCAAAATTTCACTCGGTGAAGAGAACAAAGAGTGACCGCAAAAATGCCCATAAATGTTCCCCAATTTTTTCACACTCGAATTTGTGGTCATGTTTAGCATAAAATGAAAGATCTTGTTAAGCTGATTACAAATATGTTAGTGCCAATGTACCTCCTTCCTGTTCCCGAGAAAAATCCTTTGTCACACATTTTTTAAGGATTAATGGTGCCGTCTGCTGACTTTTGGGGCCCATTTTCTCGGGAACGGGAAGGAGGTACATTTTGGCACCGACATATTTGTAATCAACGAGATCTTTCATTTGATGCTAAACATGACCATAAATTCGAGTGTGAAAAAATCGAGTATGTAAATGGGGAACATCTTGCTCTCACTCTTTTTTTGTCAGTCATATCGTACACATTCGACACTTCTTCTATGATATATAGCCTCTTTCAGAAAGAACTACACGATCAAGGAAATACGAGCGTGTGCTTGTTCGAAAAATGTACTTGTTTAATGAGAAGCAAATAATTCTGTTCCGGTTTGTGTCGGAACTTCGACTTACATTCGACACTTTATTACCGCGGTTACTTTACTGCACGATATGAAACTACATGAGATGCATATTTACCGCCAAGCACAATATTAAACTACTGATGATTTTTATTTGTCACTTTAATTTGTCTAAATCGCCAGTAAGTAATAAACATATGTAATAAATTGTAAGTCGACCTAACTGGCAAGAGATGGTATTCTATTAAATACTACGTATCGACCATTCGGATTGTGGTCCTCTACATGTAACAAATTTAATATTAATAAATGCTAAAGCATCTATTATATTCTCCCCCCTCCCCCCAACATCTTCCCATCATGAAAACTGTTAGAAAATTTTTTCAATCCGTATGGTCGATACGTAGTATTTAATAGAATACCATCTCTTGCCAGTTAGGTCGACTTACAATTTATTACATATGTTTATTTGTTACGTTTATTACTGGTTGCCAGTTTCTTTCTTTCATGGATCTAGTGACTATTGTTAGCAGTTTTGTTAATACAACAGAAAAATGCTAACCAGATCCTGATAGTTAAATCTATTAAACGTTTTACTTACAAAAAATCGAGTTCAATTACGACAACTAGAAATTCTGTTCCGTTTCACCAGAATGTATTCTATCAGATATGTCTTGTAATCAGACTATTTTTCTCAGAGTATTTATTTTTACGAAGGTAATTTAGGATACGATCTGACCTGTAACTACGTATCGAAATGTTCTTTTTGCGTTTTCTAAAACTGTTAATTACAATTTATATTACAATATTTACTTAGCTATTTACATCGTGCGTTATTGTTGCTTACATTATTAACATATAAAAATAAAGTTTCTTTTTACGATGTAATCATTGTCGGATCTTATCAGGTTTGATTGATGTATAGCATTTGTGATCGCGGAAACATGTAATTTTACATTGCGCAATTGAAAATTTCGATATCTTTTTAATTTTTGAAGGCGAACGCGATAAGCGAAGGAGCCATTCGTTCACCGCAAAGTTTCGATCTCTTCGTGATCCGCTATGTAATCATTTTCTCCTCGCTTCAGCTTTCAGTAACAAAGCGATTCCTTCGATACTAGTTATATTTACCAACTTCCGCTGCAAGCAGCATTAGAAACGGGCGGAAAACGGGAACTCTTCCGCCGCATTGCTTTCCCTTTACGTGCATCGGCCAACATTATAGTCCGCTGCACAAGCCCGCCATTTCGCGGCGTACAGTCGATGGCCTTTCGATAACCGCAGTAGCGAGAGTAAGATTAAGCTATAGCGAAAGTAGAAAAAGAAGGAACGAAAGAAAAGATAGAGAGAGAAAGAGAGGGAAAGACAGACAGAGAGATGGAGAATAAACTCAAAAGGAGATTGGTATTTTTAAAATAATAGTTTTATCATAGAAATAAATTGTTACATAATTATTATTGTTATATAATTATTCTGGTAAAGTTTAAAAAAAATTAAATGTAAAAATTTATAGCACAGAAAGAAGTACAATTTTAAATAATTTATCGGATCTCTCTTTCTCTTGTTGTTTTTTTCTTTCTTCTGTGACGTTTCCTGTTGCCACATATATCGACGTTTCGTCTTCGGTGAACCTATCTAGAATAGCTTTCCTCATTTCTGACAAATCAATATATTCTCTCGAAAATTTGCAATAGTAATTCATCGTCAGTGAATTCCGTTAGACGTCGACGTTGAAAGTATTTTCTCACGAACTCGACGTTCTTTGCAAAAAGCTGGAAGTAGACCTTCAGCCGCTTTAGACTTAAGGCGAAAAGTTATTTACTATCAACCTTTGCCCAGAAACAACAAAAAGCAACCGTGCATGCGGTGCTGTTTCATTCTTTTTGTCGTGGTATATAACTCGTGTCAACTCGCTTCCATTTTACGCTTTGCTTGTGGAATATATTTTATTGACATCTTTTATTCTAATTGTGCATTATTAAATAAAATATAAATAAATGTATTGCTATTCCAAAACAAGTTTTCCTATACAGTATTCATTACTAACGAATATTTGTTTTTACAATAAGTTATTGTACTTTGAACAACTTATTTTATCGATTGTTTAATTGAAAATTTTTAATCAAATAAATTGCAAATTTATGAAATGTAAATATCTCGTGAAAAGTGTCCTAAATAATGTTTTATTTATTTGAAAAAGCTTCTTTTATCTTGAAATATTGTCCGCGTTGCCCGACGTCGTTCTCGCGCCGCTGTGCTGCATCGAGTTGTAGGAATATGAGGATGAAGTATGAGGTCGTCTTGATGACGAAGATCAACGAAGTTATTTCGGGGCTGTCGAGCCGAACAGACGTGTTACGGAGCGCGTTACCTTTTGCGTTGTTAATTGTTATATTCTTAGTTCTCATTCAAGAGCTGGTGTTCCTTTTTAACCCGTGTCTCCGAATCCTTTCCGCACGAGCAGGCGTTATTTGTGCTTCGCGTGTGAGTGAGACGAGCGCAAATAATATTCTTATGAGATTTACTATAATTTTTCATTGACTTTAGTATATGTACAAAAACGTCTTTTATCAAAAAATTATTATGTTGGTAGACTCTTTGCATACCAGAAAGCTAATTTAATTGCTAAATGTATTCTTATCGAAATTTATACTTAAATCGTTTGCATTGCGTTGCTCTTTTTGAGCAGTGATGTGAATGATGAATATATGAAAGAAATTGGACTACTTCTCGTTCGAGAAGTTCGAGATGAGAATTCACGATAAGACGAAGACTCGAGACTTTCAAGATTTCGAATCACCACACTTCTCGCCTTTCAATGGCTTTGCAAACTTTAATACGCGGATTGAAGTTCTGTAAATCCACTACTCTGATTGTATGAGATGTTTTTGCAACATTGAAATTTGTCGAAGGATTTTCAAGTATTATATTTAAATTTCCAATATGTTAAGTTGAAAATGCTCGATGTTTTTATTATGTATAAAATAATTATGGAATATACTCAATAATCAAATCACGAATAAATAAAATTATCATAAATACATTATTTATTATTATTGTTGCATTTATGATATGTAATGATGTTATTGTCAGGTGTTGTTGCTAAATCACTTAGAGCAAAAGTTAAATCTTTAAAAAACATTTTATCTACTTTGTTATTTTTTCAATAGATATATATCACTAAATAAGTTATTCCAGCTGTACTCACTATGATGAATTTTCTATCTGTGATTCTTGTTTAACGCGTATATGTGGACCGTTCGAGTTTTCCATTCATCGTCTCAGATTTTTCCGCTACAGCCACTTTTGTAATTCTTTCCTATTTTCCTGTCTCTTCATTCGTATCTATCTCTCATCTCCAAACCGCCAGCCCTTTGCCATTGTCCACCATTGTTGCCGGTATGTGTGCATCGGGGAAAGCGAATTCCTTCCATTGTACGATACACGGAAAGTAATTCGAACACGAAAAGGGTCCCTTGCTTCATCCAATCGTTCTTCCAGATTGAGGAAATCGAAAAGTTGATGCAACCGCGATCCAATTTCTGTTGAGATACCGTTAACCGGTAACTTTATTTTCGGACCATTGACTGTCGAGAAATGTCGTGAACACGGAAATTAATTAACACAATCAATTTGAGCGGAAATATATAGACAGGGAAAGAGTAAATAAGAGTCAATAATATTTTCATTTATTAATTTGCTTATTCGATGAATACAATTAAATCTGTATATTATTAAGAAATAAATATTGCGACGAAAATTACATTATATTAAATTAAAAATACTCATATTTAATTAACATTTTTTTGACATTATAATATTTAATTTAATTTTATGGTATGCTTATTAATACTGTGTACATACACTGCGCTTTTGATATTTAATATTTTCTTTTTGATGTGGTGCGCTCAAAATGGATATTAATTATATAACATGAGAAAGGAGCGATACTATACAAGAATGCGAATCTCGAAAAAAGATCATAATTTCTTTTCCGGTTTTTCTACAAAATTTTATTTTGTTGCTCATATAGTCAGAGAGCAAACAGAGCATCATTATTAATGATTGTGTGTCATCAAATTTCAGAGACATTTACTCTTCCTCCCACAAAATGTTTAGTGCTTAACGTTTGAATAAAGAGTATCGTTACATAGAGTCGAAGCCGCCATGGTAAAAGCAACCACAAAATTAATTACCGCATTAATTAACGTTTTGCCCTCACAAAGTGTTCAGCCCGCTCTTTGTAGTGCGGCACCGATCGCATCGTGTGCACCGCAGAATTTTTAATTTTACCTGTGAGATATTCTGATTACTGATAAGAACAAGTATGCAAGTGGCACAAAATGTACAAGATCAAAGGAAAGCGAAGTATGTTTTACTTGATGAGTAACAAGTTAAAAAGAAAGAAGAACTGTGTAGGCCTATCATATCTTTAGCAACGCTCACTGAAATTGAATAAAAATGAGGTTGTAAACGAACAAGCGAAAACTTATACAATACTGCTTTGGTGCTTTTCTGAGACAAAAATAATTTTATATATTGCATATAATCTTTTTATTATAGAGACTTTTATATAGATTTTCAGAGCTATTAAAAATTTGGAATTTTTATTTATATTTATTAAATGATGCTGCACAAGAAATTTAGTTATATTTGTAAATAATCTATCTAAATAATGGAAATGCATCGAATTTAGAATAATATATTAACGGATTGTCATTAAACGATATACGTTAATTATATGGTGAGGACGGGTATAGCATTTATAGAAATTAATATTTATTTAATAAAGCATTGATTTTTTTATTTGATTTTTTAAAATGAGAAACATGATAAAATCTATCACAACGATAAACTGATATGTGCAATACAAACATTAATTTCTTTTTCTTCTTCTTTTTCTCAAGACTTCTTCTGTAGGACTTCTTGTATTGCGACACTAAGAAAAGACCTTAGTGTTCTTTGAGCAATATCTTCTTTTTACAATGGACAGAAGTCCTACTAACTGTAGAGTGCTACTAACTGTAGCACTCTGTCCATAGCACTCTAACCCTCTCACCCTCCTTTTTTCTCAAACGGACTTGGGACCGTCTACGACGAGGTACGCCATGCATATGGAATAAGATTTAATAAACATGAACTTGTTTATTGACCCTTTAAGGCCTAATGTACATAATTATGTACATTCACTTCTTAAATGTTTTGTATTAATAAAGTAATGTTTCTGTCGGTATAATATGATCTCTTGATCCGTTCTATATGGAACTAGATTCTCTGTCTCAATTCATAAAATAATGTGTTCCTGCTAAAACAAGCCATTATTATGATCATTTGCAGAGTAATCTTGTTGATGCTTAATTTTGTGTAACTATTCAATATAATTATTCACGAAAATAGGTAAGTAACTAGTAATTTTCCATTTTCTTATCTATGTCATCTTAACCCGTTAACTGCTTTGGACGAGAATACTCGCGCGACAATATTGCCCGTCAGATGCTTTGGAGTTAACTAGGGTTTGTAAGAGAAGAAGTAAAAAGTTACATTGCCCGATATATTTGCCAGCATTGTAATCATGAGGGTCCGCAGGGGGGGGAGGGAGCATTTGCCCTCCCTGGAAACAGCAAAAAATTAAGCAATTGCTCTCTATTTGAATAAAGGAAAAACAAAGTTGTGCTAACCTTGCCGATCTTTGCCCTAATTCATAGAATTATAATTTCAAAAGGTGTATAAATTTCAAATTATAAGTATTCTAATTCTGAAAGTAATATTTTGAACCATGCTCCTCCTCCTGGAAAAAATCCTGCGGATGCCATTGATTGTAATATTGCCCTTTGTGTTCCATGCTTTCGAATTTATCACACAGAAAAACAATTCAAATAAATTAGTATTTTTTCCTTTTACTTTTCCTCTTAACTTAAATAAATATACAATAAAAAATTAGTTGCTGTTGATTAAATCTTGATTTTTAGTCATATTTGTAGTCAAATTATGAAGATTTGCTTGACAAACTTGTGGCCCGATTTAACTTCAAAGCATCTGACGGGCAATATCGTCGCGCGAGTATTCTCGTCCAAAGCGTCTGACAGGCGATATCGTCGCGCGAGTATTCTCGTCCAAAGCAACGGGTTAAAGTACAAGATTAGCTCTTCATGTTTATATGAAATATTCAATTCTATAGCTGAGGCACATGTGTACGCATGAATTATGTACATTCAGAAATTCGTATTTCTTGACGATTAATTTTATTCAACTCACAAAATTCTTTATCAGGGGTATTTTTTAAGATTATACTATGAAGAAAAAAATTTTACTCAAACAGAATCGATGCCTGGGCCTTAAAGGGTTAATAAATTAATTTAAAAAGGAATAAAATATAATTTCTTCGTCCATATATTCTTCCAATCATTATAATCATTATGCACGGAAAGAACGGTTTTGCTGAAGTATCTAAAAATTTAGTTAGATACAGATCAGATAATAATTATGCTGTATCATCCAAAATAATTATGTAGGACGCTCAAGCTGTTTGCTAGGATGTCAAAACTTTTTGCAGCATTGTCATTATGCTTGAGCGTTCTACATAATTATTTTAAATAGTCCAATGTAATTATTTTCAGATCTGTATCTGACTAAATTTTTAGATACTTCAGCAAAATCGTTCTTCCCGTGTGTACTACGAATGTTCGCTATAGATATAGAATCTGTTCTGAAATATCTTCGTATCGCAGCATGGATAAACGAGTAGCAATCGTAGAAAGAATATTCCGAAGGCTACATTCAAATACCCGCGTAAATTCGCAACGAACGGGTCTAATGCGCGCCCATATTGGGATGTATGCAGTTATCGATATTGCTTGCACCGCCGACACTGGTGCGACGCCGAAGATATTCGGGAAATTGCGTGAGCTTGCGACTTGTATTTTCTCCGATAACTCCGGAGATTTACTGTTATTTTTATTCTTCCTTGAAAAGCATGTGAATTCATGCCAGACATTCTATAATACAAAATCTCATCCTCGAAACGTTTCTATTTCATTCGATTTAAAATAATTCATCCAGACTGTTATCCCGTATATACCACAAATATCGTATCTATTTCGATATCGTATAATGGATTGAATAGAAGGCAAATATAGAAAGTTTTGTCGCCGGGAAATTAATTATTTATGGATCAGATTTTGAGAATTTATTTTAAAATAATATAAGCAAATCAATGTTCTATACGTTGCACAGCAATCAGAAAATTAGTGGAACAACCGTGGTATATGTAGGCGCTTAGACAACAGTGCTTTGTGTCACGATTCTCAAGATCATGGTAATCCGATTGAAAGCAGCCTCGGTGGCTTCGATGCTCGAATGAGAGATCGTATTTGACACGATCAATTGGTTGGATCCTGTCGACATAATCGGTTGAAGACAGAGAGTTCCGTAGTTTGAGTATTTGCGTCGTAAGGAGAAAGGATGTCTAACACTAAATAAAATAAAGTACAACTAAAAAGAACGGAATTCACAATACATTAATTAAAAATGACGAACTCTGAATAAGCTGAAGCCATTATTTTTGATAGCTTAATTACTAACAATATCTTAAGCCATGAGCTTAACAATTATCAGGATTACTGTTTCGTGGTGAATGATGTTCGCTTTCTGTGGATGGAAAACAATGTATTACCGTACACAAAGGTGGAACAAGCCGAAGGCACAACGAGCGATCCTTTTCGTCGTCACCGCAAGCAGCTTAACCCGCAGGATTAAGGGATGAAGGGACAGGCGTGAGGGGAGGATCAAACGTTTTCCGGATAAGCTGTGCCGGAGTTCCGCCACTTTGTATAGGGGAACGTATAAGGCGGGAAAATGAGGTGGGAGGAGGGGAGATGTTTGAAATACACCATGTAACCAAACGCACGGAAAATTACTTACTCGCTTCCGACGCGGGTTGCTCAAGTTACTTCGTCCTATTTCGAATAAATAGTCAAGTCAAATGTACTTCGTACTGATTTCGCTCACAGTTTCAATATGCAAGCAAATATATGTGTCTTCTTTATAGTGAAATTTATATTTGTCCCCATTTGAAAGCAGAGATCGAGCCCATTAGAAAGTAGGACTTTGATTTAGTTATTTATATAAGGAGATGCAGCAACTGAAAATGAACCGAAAATATAGAAATATACCGGAGAATGTTATTTTGCGGTTCTTGATATTTATATTAATAATATAAAATATATAAAATATATAAAATCAGAAAAACTAAAAGAAACAAAATTGAGGTTAATATAACCTCGAAAGTAAATTATTAGATTATACTGAACTATTTATGAAAATGTTTATATGTTAATATTTATTGAAAATTTTATTTAAACATTATTGAAAAATGATATTTACTTATCTATAAATTTTCCTAAATATTTAAAAGGAGACACTTACTGAGGTATTATTTTATGTGTCACTCTCAACAACACTTATAAACTACGTGACCCACAGTTAGGTCATATGATCTAACTTTTGTTCTAATTGTGGGTCAATGTTTTTTTCCTTAAAATAATTAATTAAATGACAATTTCTGTCGAATATGTATTTTTTTATTTTCTTTAATGTAAAATTTCTTTAATGTAAAATTATTTTTATATCAATAACATTAAAATTCATATTATTTTAGCTTATATAACTTAATAGTACATTAAATACACTCTACTAAGAGTATCATAATTTCAAGGAATTATTAAAGAAGGTAACGTTCCTCTTTTTTTCTTAAATATCAGCAATGATTGAGAAAATAATTTCATGTTACAATAATTACAAAAAAATTAAAGAATGCAGAAAAAATTTTCCGTAATTTTATTTATATATGTATATCTGTAAAACATTTAATTTTGCAAATCTGACTCATAATTAGGACTCGACCCATAATTGGGACCGTATCACCTTACAGCCACGTCCTGTGGTTGTCACATTCACATTGTTTTGTGTAGTGCATCTGTATATATGTTTGTCTCAACATTTACTATGTTTGTACCAAATGCATATAGTTGCCTTCACATCAATGTGAGTGTGACAACCACAAGACGTGGCTGTACCAAATATTACTATTATTATGGTTGTGGCAACCTTATCGTTTTTTCCGTGTACAACATAAGGGGTTCCATTTGAAATTTTTAAGTTGAGACCCCCTTGGCCCCCCCCCCTTGGGGGAGCAACCTCTCCAACTTCCTTAAAAGATTTCCTTAAAAGAGTAGCCCCTCGAAATGACCGAACACGTGTTTCGCAATTTTTCATAATTTTGAGCCGTTTCCGAAATATAGGAGTGGCAACTGACTTTATGGAAACCCTGTATATATATAGATTAAAACTAATTAAATTTATGTCTTTCACAAGATATTTACTATATTTAATAGGCATTGTATTGTTGAATGACTAAATAATCATTACTCTTAGACAATGTTAATAATAATTGCAGATATAGAATAATCTCACAAATAAAAACTTTTAAGGTACAAAAAAAGAAAAAAAGATGGTAATATTTTAAATATTCACGACTTCAAATCATCGAGATTTCAAATCTTTTCGTGATTTCAATTTATTGCGATTTTAAAGCATTAGAATTTCTTAATTAAATTTTAAGGTCTTAATTTTCAGTTTAAAAAATTTTAAGTTTCTAGAGACGACATCAAAAGTTTAATTCTCATTTTTTGCATTGACATTTTCAATTAAGACATTTTAGACTGAAAGAGAAAGCCATTATTATAATTCAAAGATTTGTTAAATAGAATGTATTTCTACATATCTTTACACAGCTTTCTATATATATACATTTATAAAAATTTATAAAAATCATTTAATTGTAAGTTCAGTCACCGATCTCAATGTCGATATAATTATAGTTTAGTAGTGCACACTCTACATTTTCATCGATTTCGTTGACTTTACGTGAACGACTCTCTAATTTGCAATCACCGTATTCACATATCTAGGAATGGTACGTGTGTACTGTGAATCGGAATCAGATCGTTATCCGCTTTAGAAAGGAGAGCTTGCAGAATTGCCGCGGCTTGTATTCCTGTCGAGTTAAATCACGTCCTAGAATCCGCCGGTTCCTCGGCATTAATCCAGCGGCAAGCTGAAAACGTTATAACGGTCGTATGGCGCCTCTCGGAAGTGTTTCAATTTCAGGTATTAATTCCGGCAACGTACGTTTATTCTTGCATATGCGGACTATAGTTGCCTAAAACGCAAGATATGTATCGACATATCAAGATTACGATAACTTTCTGCTCGTATATAATATACAGCAAAAGTAATAATATCGGATTTATTCATTGATTGTATCAATGAAATCTAATGTTTAATATTTGAAAGGATACATCAACTGTTTTAACATTATCTTTTAATAAAGATACAGAATAGACACGCTATCTTATATGAAATAATTTTTGTTGATACTCAATATAATTTATTGCTATATTAGCTTCCAGGTTTATCGAATTATTTCAGTATTATTTTAATAGTAGCCAATTAAGAAAAATATGTAATTTAAAAAAATATCCAATAATCTAAAATTCTATAAAAAAGATCTTATTTTTGCCAAGAAGAAATTGGTTCTATGAATTATGATCGATTTCATTGATAGAAAACAAATGTTATAAATGATATTTTCACGTATATATACCACATGGATCGGAATATTTAGAAATATTTCAATATAAATGTGTTGTTCTTGTTGCGTCACGCGTGATTTAATATTGGATATTTTAAAAGAATTGTGAAGTTATGAAAATTGCACGAAGGCAATACTTTGTGCGTCCTCGTTTACTTAAATTATTTTCGCGGCAACAAAGCGTGGGGTTGACGAGATTGTCAATATTACATCGATTTCATCGTTGCGAGAATGCGGCAACGAGGCGGAATGAAACGCAATAAAGCTGAAAAATTCACGGCGCTACCCACTCTTCAATCGTGCGACAAATTGCTTCGTGCAAAAAGAAAATGCTCGAAGCGAGAACGGATATAAGCGTTGTTAAGCGTGAGAGAAGCGAGGGACGCATTTGAATAAATGCAAGGTGACGTTAAAGCCGGATGTCGCCGGGATCGGAAAATATCCTGGAAGGATTTGCGATCCTACGTGGGCAAAGGGAGAGATACAAGCGCCTTTTGCAATATAAACGCGTGGTCCAAGGGAAGCTACCCGGCTGACAATGAGAAACACGAGAACTTCGGATCGATTTCCTACCGAATACATGCACGCAAGTATACAGGGTGTTCTAGAAACCATCTGTTCCTTATAGAAAAAAATACGAGAAGTATGCCAATCAAAGAAATTTTGATAGTATGTTAAATTTGAAGAAAATTGAACATTTTTATACTATAATGATGGATTCTAAAAGTGCAAAAATATATAAATAAATTTGTGAACAACAAACATATTTTCTTATTACTTGCTTTATCGAAATCGAAGATATTAAGGTGCATTCAATTTTTCTTTAAATCAATTACTTCAAACGGTTGTCGAGACGTTTATAATATAGTAATACATAACGAATGCACTTTAGAATGCTTTTTATTTTAACAAGGAATCTTTTTATAATTTGATTTAATCACTTACACATTTAATATCGGAAATTAAAAGTTACTGCCAATGATACCTTCCATCTGATTTCATGAATAAAAAAAAAGAGTGTAATTTCTAGAACACCTTATATATGTAGATACAAGCATGCACATATACTTGTACGAACATGAGACGAGATCGAGGTTCTAGAAGCAGGAACAGACTGGGCGGAAGAATAAAGATGGCAGGAGAAGAAGGAGACAAGAGAGACCAATACATCGCTCTAGTTATTGAGTTTCGAGAATCTATTTAGCGTAGACCGTTTTTGGCAGATCCGGCAGCTTTGAAAATTCTTTGTGTCAATATATCGAGATCCCATCTGACAGTTGAGCTCCCGTGATGACGAAAGCAATTTCACGTTCGATGTAAATTCAACAGTGTCGCAGAGTTCACAGGATATATTCGTGTGTGGGGTGATGTGCATTTTTATGGGCAACGAAAGTTAAATTTATTTTGCGGTATTTATCCTCCAATAGTGGTTAATGTTTTACGACAACGGGACATGTACGGATCGGGAATTGTGCCATTTTGTCTTAAGTTTGTTTTATCGATACTCGCCTCGCTGAAATGACGCCCTCGCAATTTCAATCGATTATTACGGAAATAAGCTTCTTATTTTACCTTTAAAATTATCCTAAAAATTACACTTTTATTGCAAAAACTAAATTTTCTAAATCATTCTAGTCAAATTATAAGTATATTGAGAATTATGTTCGTAAAAGTTAAATTTTTGTAAAACTTTTAATTGCTTAATTATATTTTATTTTGAAAACTATATAGGTATATATATCTAACAAAAACGGATTATTACAAGATATTATATATTATTATGTATTCAAGAGAAACTTTTAGTCATTTTCGAATCTTTTGGTCTTAGAAAAATGAAATTACTCCTTAAAATTCAAGTAATTATTTGGATTTTTAAATGAGCGTATGTATATTATCAAATTTAGGATATATTAAGCTTTGCAAATTACATTGTAATTAAGAAAAACTTCATTATATTTTTTTATTCAAACTGAATTCACTTCTTGATACGTCGTGGAGAGCAGTCTTTTTGTTTTCGCTCAATCCCAATACTTTCAATGTACAATTAGCTTTTGGAGGGTCAGTAAACGAGCGCTTTACCCTCCGACACTGCGGTGTAATCGCCCATGGCTTGCAAAGCTCGAAAGTACCGTCTGTTACAGTCGTTTAACGTGGAATTAGACCGCTCTGTTGATCTTTCGAGACAAGCTACGTGGCATGGATAGAGCCAGTTTAGCCATTCGGGGTCGCGTACGAACCGGGGTTGCCGGTGGGTACTATGGGGGAGGGCAGGACTCGGAGATTGGTTCGCGTCAGTTCGTGGCTCACCGGCGAGGCACGGGTCGCATCTGTCTTCTCCCAGCCCTATCATGGCTCGCAGGGTGAGGGACGACGGGCTTCGCCGAGGCCGTTCGAACCGGCGTGATGGATACGCGAACCCGGTGCGCAGGCTACCCTTCGCATACCAACTATAGCGCGCTCTTCCATCCCCGCTTGCACACTCGGGCACCCTCATCCAAGGGATGGCTTGAACAAGAATCAGCAGCCTTACGTGATGCTTTTGCACTAATGAAAAATAGTGCGTACGGCGTTCTTAATATGGCAAACTGTAGCGTGTAAACTTAACTTAAGACCGATTTCTTTACGTTGTCTTAATTGTCTGATACAATTATTCAAGAGATAATAGTGATCTAATCTGTGAATAGAGCATTAAATGATGCTGAAGAAACTAAATCTTAAGGGTAATGATGATTCTTTTTGAGATATCTTGCGAATTGTTTTTATATTCTCTCGGAATCATCATTATGTTGAGGGATTAGATGATTATTTCGGAAACTATATTCGTATTGTTATTAGTATTGTGTTAATAAACGGTATGTAAATTTGATATACCACAGGATAGGTTGCTGTATTTGCATGTTAACTAAAAGTAAATTTGTACTGTTCTATTGTTTGTCGTTATTACGGATGCTACTACAAAGAAAAATTACTAGAGTATATGTATATAATCGCGAACACGAGAATAATATAATATAAAAAAGTTCCATTTATACACGGAAAGAACGATTTTGCTGAAGTATCTAAAAATTTAGCCAGATACAGATTTGAAAATAATTATGTTGGACTATCCAAAATAATTATGTAGGTCGCTCAAGCATAATGGCAATGCTGCAAAAAGTTTTGACATCCTAGCAAACAGCTTGAGCGACCTACATAATTATTTTAAATGATCCAACATAATTATTATATAATCTGTATCTGACTAAATTTTTAGATACTTCAGCAAAACCGTTCTTTCCGTGTAGATCTGACTTTCTACTAGATTATAGATCTAATTTTCTATTATATTCAAGAGATGTTATAAAATACATGCATGCTTTTTTGTTTAACAAAAAATTTTGTAAGAGTAAGTTCATTTATGTCACATGCTCCTAACTGATTTTCGATTATTATTGTACTAAAAATATCTTTAAATGTCTTTAAATGTCTAAAAAATATTTTTAATACATAATTTGTGTCGCTTAAATGAGTTAAAATGACACGCGTCCTACTTTCCGAAATATGTTCTAAATTTTTGACAAACGTTAACTTTTGGACAGGACGTCTGAAGAAATAAT
Source organism: Aphaenogaster ashmeadi (assembly GCA_003063805.1). Lineage (NCBI taxonomy): Eukaryota > Metazoa > Arthropoda > Insecta > Hymenoptera > Formicidae > Aphaenogaster > Aphaenogaster ashmeadi. The sequence continues at coordinate 339,477 of NJRQ01000208.1, read as the reverse complement.
TTTAACATGAGGGGATAAATTCTATAATATTTGTGTTTTATAATATTTATATCATTGAATTTTTACCAATATTATAAACTATTTTTAATATAGTTAATATAATATAATTAAAGAATTTGCTTCAAAACAATGCATTAAATAAAATATTCAATAAATAATTTTTCTCATAGATAAATTAAATGAAAAATTTATTATTTTCTTGGAAATCTTTATTATGGCGCAAAATTACAGAGGCCGAATAATTGATTGAATAATAATGTTAAAGTAATGTTTATCTGATATATTTGACGCAAGAGAAAGCAAAAATTTTTGGCAACAGTTCCGACTTTGTCCAGGTTGCACGGGTCGATACGACTTTTTCATGCCAGGTAGGCTAAAAATTTACGGGCACGTGTGTGTCATCTCATCTGCTTCATCACGATAACGTCTAGTCTGCTACGTCGCGAAAATAGCGGAGGGACCCGCAGTCGGCGTGACATGAAATACGCAACACGGAAACGTATGGAAAATTGCAAAAAGCGACAATACGTCGAAGGGACGAGATATATGAAATGAAGTATTTGGGAAGGGAGATGAGAACGGTGGAAGGGGATTGCGAAAAGCGGAAGAGCAGAAGAGATGACGATGCAAGAGGCAGAAACGCGAGAGAAATTATGCCGTGAATAAATAACTCAATCATAACGGCGTTTAACGCCGCGGCTGCATCGTACGCACGTAATATGCAGTTTCTGAGAACTCTGGCTGAGTTTAAATGAGAGTTGAAGTCTCGATTTTAGCAACTTCTCGGTCACTAAAAGCATGTTTATCTTTTTTATATTGAATGCTGCTTGCATATTTACCTGAATCCGTTAAAATTGATGAATACTTTCTTATTTTTTTAACTTTAAATATTATATTTACAATTACGTTATTCATATGATCAATATGTCTCATTTAATAATAAACGATTATATCTGTATCTACAGATACATAATTATATTTATATTACAATTTCTAAAATATTCCAAAAAAAATTTTTATCGCGAAAGTAAAAAATATTTTTGTATTAATATGAATGTTAATTTAAATAATATTATTTATAAATAAATAAATAACAATAAACTGAGAAATACGATGTTTGCAAGAATTTATAATTTATTATGATTATTTGGTTTTATATGCATATATAAAGTTTATGATATAAAATTTAAATAACTGGAGCAAAAGGGCAACGATAAAAAAATGCATATGACATGTTTCGAAACGCGCATATATGTCTGCTGACATGCATGGAGGTTGCACAGGTAATCGAAAGTGTCACTGTACGTCGACTGCGACGAGAAATATGAAAAATGAAGTGTCCGGAAAAGAAAACCAACGGTGAATGATTGCACATAACGTAGCCTGTAAGTTTACAGAAGCAGCCGAGCTGGGAAGAAAATTACATCGATCGCACCACGTATCTACATTCGCTATAGCGTAAAATTTATTTTTGTGTAACGCGACGTGTAAACTTGACATGTAAATTCGATGTGGCAGAAGCTCGTGAGATAAGAATTAAACATATTTAGCGACGTTAATGTGCCCTATATTTCAATTTGAATCAAGTTATGATTCTTTAGGAGAGATAAGTTACTAAGCAAGCATTATATTTCAATTTTAATCAAATTATGATTCTTTAGGAGAGAGATAAGTTACTAAGCGGGCATTATGCAATTCTATATACAACAAAACATTTAATTTTATGTAATAAACAAAAAATTTAGCAAATTTCTCTTTATTGTTATAAAATCGATTATAATACAGAAAGTTTTTAATCTTAAAGAGCAACCTCCGCGATTCTTCCCGTGGCAGGAAGTTTTCTCGAAGCCACGATAGGAAGCTTGAGGGGGCTACGTTACACGCGGAGCGAGAAAAGGATCGCAAAGAGCTTGAAAATCACTCGTGCGTTCCTCGAGAGAGCCGACCTCTCTCGATGACTTTGAATCAAAGCAGCTCGCTCGAGACAATAAGTCTCCCGCGGAAAGATTGAAGAGAACCGGAATCGGGGGTGAGTTCAAGGGCTCGTACCACGCCAGGATGAAGACGCGGTGGGCCTCTCCAAGTGTCATACACCGCGTCGGTACATGAGCATGGATACACGCATTGTTCGTAGTGCGAGGAGTAGTTTTCTTTGAAGCGCGACATTAATTAGACACGAGCGGGTCGTGTTATTAAAAGATGAATCACAAAATAGTTTATACTCACAATGCTTATTTCAAAATTACACGGAAAAAGGGAAGTAGCTGCCGTAGCTAAAAACTGGGTGTGGTAACTAAATTGCAATTGTAATACATGGACAGCGAACATCTTAACTGTGATACCTATTTCATTGCTGTCGTGACTATAAATTTCTAAACTATAGCAAACGTTTTGCTGTAGTTTAGAAATTTATAGTCATGATAGCGAAAAAAATTTTTTCCGTGTAGTATAGAATATTTTATAATTGTACTATATATACACGGAGAAAATTTTATATTAAAAATTACTATGTATGGCAGTAGCCGTGGACTATTGCTGGAATTAAAAAAATTTTTACTATGTTTTTCATTGTTTTACATAGTAAAAATTTTTATAATTCCAGCAATAGTCCACGACTACTGCCATACATAGTAATTTTTAATATAAAATTTTCTCCGTGTATATATATTATAACAATAAAGGGCATTGCTTATATAATTATGATATAGATATGTAAGAGTTTATAGATAGTACAACATGGGATAATTACGAACAAAAATATTAGATTAGAATGATGATAAAGTAAAAATAGATGCTGTATAAAAACGATAAAACAGTTTACTGGTGGGTGTAACAGATTTATGTGTCACAAATAACAAGATTGCGGTATCTTTTCTAAGTTTTTTGTAAAGAATTATATGTATATAGAAATTGTATGAAATATTATCAATAATTCTCATTGTAAGCAAAATAAAATTTGATTTAATAATTATGACATTGGCATTTATAATAAATTACTTAATCCAGTATCTTCGTAAAGTAAATGTTAAAAACGTTTTTTATAAAGATAATTTTGGATGATTTATATTGGCATATTAATGAATTAATTAGGCAGGGATTAATTAAAATATTTTAAGTTAATCAATACATAGTAACAGATAAATAATAATTTTTTCTTGCTTTGAAAATTTGGCTTGTCTTGTTTTTTCTTGCGGAAAATGAAACCCCAACGAAATCTGGTACCGCCTGTGGATACACAGCAAGTTTCGACTCCATACTGGGAGGGAAAATAGCATTGCGATTGAATGGCATCACGATTGAACGGTCTATAATCTGACAGCCGAAATGTGCGGCTGCAAGATGGACTGGACCATTTTATCGATCTTCTTTTATCAGGCGGTATTCTCGATAGAAAATATCTTGAACATGATACTGCGAATACAAAATTAATCTTTCCTTTCACTTGTTGATTCATTATGTATTATACATTAAATAGAATTCAAATTAATTGTAATGATTTTTTTATAACTTCTGGAGATTCTACACATATTTTACATGTAAAAATTTCTTTTCTTTTGTTGACATATATATATTTAACAAGATTTGTATTTTAACTTTTAGTTGTTTTTATTCACATAATAAATAAGAATTTTTATTGTATTATGTACATTAGTTTTTATCGGTACTTTTACATTGTTAGGAAATAAAACTGTTTAAATTGCATTTTGTTTAAATTTAATGACTAATTTGAAAATATAAATTAAGTATAAAATAAAGCAAAAGCAATCACACACACATTAGGAAATGGTTTGCAAAAGCGACGCTTCAATTGTTGGAACACCTATCTTATTTTGAACATGATAGAAATGTTTATGGATGCTGCGTGATCACATAGAATATTTCGAACGGAACGCGTGTTTGTTTGGCGCCAATAAATTGATACTCGCATCAATTTTGTACGAGTATCCCGGGAAGCTTGAGGGATCGAACGGCATCGTGAAGGTTGTTCGAGGAAGGTTTACCAAGGAATATCGATAATCCAGGCTTCTCCGCTTATCACATGCGCTCGGAGGGTTTACTGATGTTTATCGTTCAAAATGTTGGAAGTGCTCGCTAACAATATCGCACATCACGTTTTCATTCGCTCGCATTATTTATACTGCTACATCCATATATGTTTCATTGTAGTTTAACATTCAAATAATGTATTGACAAACATAAAATATAAAAAATTCTGTTAGAAAATTTATTAATTTCTAAAAACTGATAAATAGGTATCTCTTATTTTAAAGCAGATTAGAAGAATTTAGAAATTATTTTTTTTCTCTAAAATATGGAGAGATGAGTAGAATAAATGAATGAAAAAATCAATGTATGCTGCTTCAAAGTAGATAACAGAAATTAAAAAATCAAACTTTTCTCGTAAAGCAAACTAACAATTGACCTCTTTTATAGCAGATCAAAAGAATGCAAATAAACTCACTCTCTTTGTGAGGAAAACGGCGACATCCGAAGGGTGGTTTTAAATTACCTCGGCGAATAAATTTCATAGAAAATTCGCGCGACGACTCCGCTTCCTCTCGGCTTTATCCCTACTCGCGGTGTCGTGATTAATCGAGTGCACGATTCGATCTCGGCAATCGCTTCGACAAATGATGATTAATGGAGCCACTTCGCCGGGAAAACGCGCGCGCTCCTCGAATCGTCCACGAAATCTCGTGCTTTTCGGCTCGATTCCTGCATTCGGGACCGCTATAAGATTTATTCGTCGCGCGTAGAAGTAAAATCCTCGAGCTACCGCCTTCAGATTTATATGGCGATCCTGTTCTCTCGTAGAAACAACATGCATCCCATAGATCTTTCCTTGTTCCTCTTGTGATCTCGCGTTCTTTTTACGTAACCACACTGTAAGTTACCTCTCACGAACTATTAATAAATATTAAATTCATTCTCATAAAACTAAGAAGATAATAAATTTATTTATGTTTATATTTTCATGTAAAATTTATAATTTAATAAAATAAAATATCATTCTCCTTAAGGGGGGTAAATAGGTTTGAAATGTAAAAAAAATTGATTTTCAATTTTTTGCATTTTCGGATAACATGATTCTTCAGAAGTATTTTCTTGTATTTTCAGTTTTTAATTGACGTAAGTTAAATATTTCGCCCTGAGAAACTATATGAAAATTTCAAACATGATTTTCTCTAAACCATGTTTTCCAATGGTTTTGCAGGAATAACTCGAGAAGGAACCAAGATATCGAAATGTATTTTTTTTTAATTAAACAGTATTAAATTTTTTACAGAACTGACTACATTCAACTATGTACTGTTACTTATTTATATTTTATAGCAATAAAAAGCACTCTACTTCTTTGACTTTTTGTATTTCTTGCCGCCATTTTGTTAATTTTTACTGGACTTTTTTTTATTCTAGTTTATTCTATAGTAGAAAGCTTCCGAAACATAATGCTATTTGGTTCGATTAAATATGTCAACTAGATCACCCGCAATCTCTGCAAAACCACACCTTCATGTGATTTACACCGCGTGATGGGTCAGACTGCAGCTTCATATGTTAATATTTTTTAACTTTGCAAATAGTTTTTTTATTGTTAATATATAGTATGAATAGCTCACAAAAGAATTTCGTATTGAATTTATTCCTATGTCTATATTAGTGAGTCAAAGTTTACCGAGTTTTCGTGCATGTAAACCTTTCTACCCCCCCTTAAGTAGATACTACTTGATCGCTGTCGTCAGGACGACGACGCTCCTCTTCTTGACGCAACTGCTCGTCGATCCAGCGCAGCGGCGCAAGAACCTCATCGGGCGACGCGATCGCAACAGTATATTTTCCTCATTAATTAATTTTCTCAATTCTAATATAATTATAATAGAGCATTTATTTGTTTTAATTCGCAATAATGACGCTATTTTATATAAATATGTATATAAAAATTTAACTGAGAGAGAGAGGGGGGGGGGACAAATTTGCTTAGATTATATTTTGTGATTATCTGTGATCTTTAGGTTTATTCGCCAGCCTAGACATTAAACATTGTCTTGAATAATTGAGTGAGCAAACAAATGACCGTCCAACATGTGTCTCCTCGATTAATCGCGCGCTCGCATCTGTTTTGCTATTTGTAGAAGGGACCGGGGTTGAAAAATAGCAGCAGATATGTAGCTTCTGGCCGCCGCGAATTTTTCGTCGTCACCCTAATCGAAAAGTTTTGTCGTTAAGCCCCCTGTAAAGCCCTAGCACCCTCCGGAGTTTTTCTCCTCCAACATTTGTCGAGTGAAGACGTTTCGATGAAACGAGGGCTGCGATAGTGAAAAAATAGGGTGTGAGAAGGGAGAGAAAGGGTAACAGAAGGATCGGAGGGAGAAAGTTTGGCTCGACTTAAGCACTAAGCTGACTTTAAAGTTTCTGTTGTGTCAAGAAGTTGCTGTTCTAGTCGAGCGAGGAAGGAAGAGAAGGGAGAGGGAGAGGGAGAGAGAGAGAGAGAGAGAGAGAGAGAGAGCTCACGCATCAAATTCGGTTCGTAACAGCAATCTCGAATTTGCCGGAGGCTTTCATACACGATGTATTATGAATTAATTCATGTGCCATCCCGAGAACGCGCCGTGCACAGTCTTGGTCCAGGATTGTCGATGTATAACGATGTATTTTAGCATCCTCCTATTCCAATCCCTTTGGCTAGAATATACTTGCTTTGCGTGTACCTACTGTTATCTAACTACTAGTTAACACCTGAACGATGTCCTTTTCCGAAAATTATTTATCTGACCATAATAAAAATTAATATAAGTTTGAATCTTTAATTTTAACTGGACTTTACACTAATTAAAAAAAGTTAGTAATTTATAATAATGATAAAAATATTAATTAGAATTACTATTAAAGTTGGATTTTATCTCATTGCACGAACAGGGAAATATAATTCTCATTGCATTTTATAATAAGATTAATAGTGTATAAATTTTTTAATTTGACTCTGCGCAGAAAATTTTGATAAATAACGTTTTTTTTTATTTTTTCCTATAAAGTTCTGTTTTCGTTCAAGCTATTTGTCTTTCTGCAAATATCCTTTCTTTAATAGAATTTATTAAAAAATTTATGAACTATTGACAAATAGTGACAAATAGCACACACATCTCTTTTTCTGCAAGAAAACGTGATTTTTCATTATTCTGCGAGGTGTTTAAACACTTGCATTAATGACAGACTACGTTCTTCTCTATTCCATCCTCATTTTTGCCATATTTCGAAGTTAAAGCGCAGTGCTGCAGCAATAGGGGCGGAAAAAAGTATCTGCACTGACTCGTTATGGATAACTAATTCCAATAACGGGCTCGTTAATCAAGCCGCACTTTCCGGCGAACGGACGGATGTGCGACTTCCGTTTTGTCCCTCTTTTTTCGTCGACTCTTTATCCCCTTTTTGCGGGCGGACGCGCACCACTAAAATAAAGAGTCGTGAATTTATACGTCTGCCCGGGATGGCGGCCGCACTTTGTCAGGCACATATGACTCCGTGATCTGTATTGTACTTTTTTTTAGCTCTTTCATTGTGACTGTTAATTAAAGAAGCACCGTGAGAGTGATCGCAACAAATTTATCTTGGTTTCGAAGTAACAGCGAATTGTCTAATTGCAAAGCGCTTGCTTGCATAATTTCTAAAAATAATAAGATTGATTTTGATAGAATAGGTAGAAATGATAGAATATATAAGAATGCAGACGATTAAATTAGAAATTCTAAATATATCAAATTTTCACTGTATACAGAGTTATGCTTTAATTTAGATTGAAATTTCTCGAATTTCTATTGTGCAACATAAAATATTTTTAGAGATTTTTGTGATCCTGGAAAATTGCACTTTGGCAGCCTTTTATATATTTATAAATATGAATTTCACTTTTTATAATTTATTAAAACTCTATCTGTTTTTTACATGCATTTTTGTTACAATAATAGGTATTCTATTCGTACAGATAAAGATGAGAGAAATAAACAAAATATGAATGTTATGTAGTTGAATGTAAGGAAACATTGAGGGGAAATACATGATTGTGGTTTCTCGTATCCAATGTAGCAGTTATAATCGGCATACCCAATTTCATGCCTTTACGAGCAACAAGACTCATTCCCCAGAACGATCCCTTCCGCTGGTTATTTGCGGTAAATAAACGATCGAAGGTATTCCGTTTAATTGTTTCGGCCGTTGCTCTCAGACCACGATACCCGTTTTGCTCTCGATCCTTCCTATCCTGCTCTTATCTACTCGAGCGATCATGAAGCAACCCTTTATGTGTATTACGTAATACATCATAAAACTGTCGAGCTAACCATTTCATCGTTTGTTTTAGATTTTATTTTACTGACAAATAGCGTCAAAGGATTTTTATTCAAATATTTTCGCCGCGCGAATTTGTTCAACAAAGTAGAAAACTCATTAATTGAGTGTAGAGAATTTACAATTTTGTAATTTTTTATCTTTATGTCACTTAGAATTAAATTGCTTCCTTAATATGCATGCAAAGATGCATTTAACAAAATTATTCTCATGTGACGCGATTTTTTCTTTCGTCCACGAAGTTTCTACGAAAGCTCGAAAGCATTGGGATGCGGTTAATAAATTTCGAGTGACTAATGGGCACGTTCCTGCAAGCACGCGCGCGAGCATGCGAATCTTGGAGGAAGTGCACCGCTCGGCTGGCGCTCTGGTTGGATCGACTGCAAGCCCGATGGCTAATTAGATATTAACGACAGAATTAGGAGCGGGCGACGAGGCACAGCCTAATGGGATATTAGCCGGCAAATTAGGACACTAGAACTGGAAATTAGAAAATTAGCTCGGCGCGCTGGTAAGCACGTGACCATAGTCGCTCCCCCTCGCGAGGACGTGTCGATTTCTCATGAGATCGTAGATTGTTAACCCCATATGCGAATATAGTAACCATTTTTAATCATATTTCAATTATATAAAATGCTGAGAAAGGAGGTCACAAGTTGAAAAGTTATGAAATTCTGAAACTCATTTTTTTTATGACATTATGCACAGTGAATGTCTAGGAATTCGAAATGTTACAAGTATCTTTTCAATGTATATTCGGCATGTATCGCGGAAATCTGTAAAACACAAATAATATATTAAATATAATAATTTTATCTGACATAGTCATTTGCATATTTAATCGAATGAAATACTGACGTTTGAAGACAATCTCGCAAATGATTGAGATCCAAGTTGAAGGAAAAGTCGTTTTATTGATATCGCTAATATTGATAGATAGGGAATATTTTAACTCGGGGAATTGAGCTCCATTTAGGGCACTTCGGTCCTGACTGTTCCAAGGTCTTAAAAGTTAAGTCTCGTAAAAAGCAAAGTTTTGCGTGAAAGTTATTTAATCGATATATCGCACACGGAATGAATGGTTTTGCTAAAATATCTAAAAATTTCGCCGGATAACAGATCCGAAAATAATTTTGTTAGACCATCAAAAGTAACTAAGTAGAACACTCAAAATAATTGCTAGAATATTAAAACTTTTTGCAGCATTATCATCATGCTTGAGTGTCCTTGTTAGTTACTTTTGATAGTCTAACAAAATGATTTTCAGATCTGTATTTGGCTAAATTTTTAGATACTTTAACAAAACCGTTCTTTCCGTGTGCAGTTGTGTCGGGAATAAGAAAATATCTTTTTGTCAGAAGGAAATGATCGTCAGAAATCTTTCTGAAATCATGTCACCCTGATCGTCTAACGACTATCGTGTCGCGCGTTTCGCCGGGGTACGTAAATATATTCATATTCGTCAAAACTGGGGTTATCGTGATACCGGGCCGGGGGCAGGTACGCCTGATTGATACCTGGTTCGCGTGATTCCCGCGAAAAGGCCCGCCGTACGACAACGCGAACGGCAACGAGGCCAATAACAACGACGATGACAGCGGCGACAGTAACGCTTGAAAAATTGCTGCGCACCGCGGGGCGATCGGTTTTTTAATTTTCTCGCGCAGGCCCGCATCCGCGATAAGCGCCCTTTAAAAAAGAGAGAGAGAGAAGTTCTATGCTCGTTAACGAATTCATGAATTCCGTACGCCCCGCTGCGCCGCTCGGCGATCGTTTGTCGCGTTTGTCGCGTGTTCGATTAATCTATCAGTCCCCCTCCCCCCCTCCCTCTCACCATCGTGTGTTATTCATTAAAAGTTTCTTGTTTGTAAGCGCTCGATTGAATGCCGCGTATGTATGATTTACTTCAAAAGAGGCAAAATTCAGTTTTTGGTCGTTACATGTCATACAATCATTTAATTCGAATTAGCTTTCGAGGATGTGTGTCAAAGATAAAATTTCTCTTACAGTTTAACAGAATGAAATTAATATATTTCAGCCGAATCATAAATAGCCAGGGAACTGAACTTTTCGCATTAAGCAAAAACGCGAATTTCGTCAAAATACGACAGAATGAAGTTATGTTTCTATTTTTATGCGTGCCAACATCTTTTGAGCAGGATTTTATTCCGTGACA
>NJRQ01000208.1:292626-321893 GCA_003063805.1 Aphaenogaster ashmeadi | reverse complement strand
AAATTTTAAATTCAAACCGCGGAAAACGGTCGACATATAACGCGAAAAGTTCAGTTCCCTGTAAATATCGTAGGAAAGAAAACCGTATATTATCTCTGTTATTTACAAACGCCGGATCGCTCACGAATCATCGGACTAAAGGACAGTGGGATCCTTTCTTGCAGTCTGACGTCACGGCGCCGGCTGTTCGTCCCGTAAGAACCATCCACGTTGCTCTGCTCGGAATTCAATGGGAGTTGTTTAGTATTAGTGGACTTGTTGGTCTCTGAATGGCATCACTACACTTTGACAAATCCCCATGGGGGATATTGGAACGATGGGACGGCACACGGTCCGGATACGTTTGAAATTCCGGAGTGAGGTCCGCAGCAACAGTGGAGAAGGAGTCGTCCGCACAGGCTCGTTGACCTAAGCCGCGATGTGACCTCCCATTAGGCACGTAGGTGCCTATTCGCCTGTCTCACAGTCGCCTCGTAAAGTCAAGACGACCAACTCCGCTGAAATCACCGCAGTTCCCCTTTTTCTGCTCGTTTATCGGCTAACACGTGACAAACACGTCCGTTTACGCCGCTATCGAATTGCGAATTTAATCCTCAACAGTGAGACGCTTATTCGATATCTATATTTACATTAGATATGATTTGTTGTTACATATAAAGTAAGAGATTTTAGATTTCATTTGTAGACAAATTTTACAAAATTTTCACATTGCTCATAAAAATCTAGTTTTTGCTAAGGAATATTTTTTACGAGAGATATTATTATAAATTTTATTTCAGTCAAGTAATACAAGATATTAAAAAAGCCAAATATTTAATATTTGTATGATTCTTATAATTTGTAAATATTCACATGTACTTCGTATTTTATTTCCATTTTCTAAAGAAATCGTGCAAAGTTTCATCAAGCTTATTCCCATTAAATTACATTTTAAACTTTTTAATAAATTTAAGATTGGTTATAAATTATAAATCGTATTAATTTCTTCTTATGCTATATCTACTGTCAATTTTAGCTTCTTCGAAGTTTCCTTAAATTCAAGCAATTTATGATATTATTATTATTATTATATATTCGGTCAGTAGCGGTCTTCGACATTACCTTCTATTAAAATACGGTCCGACTAGTCATTAAGGGCACCTAAATTCAGTTCCGGGTCGATTCGAATCACGGCACTTCCCCGCCGACCCTTCGGCACCTTCTAGCGTAAATTCAAGCGCGTATATAAGTCGGCGCGAAGCTAATCACGGGATTACAGATCCGTATCGTGAAGATTGAAGCGAGTATGCCGCGACCACGAGAGCGTTTAGTGGCCCTCGTAATCCGACGATCGATCTCGTAAGCTCTCGAACGAAACAGAAGGAAAAACGACACCGAACGTTAATTATGGCACTGAAACGCGCAATTATAGATTTGCTCACGCCTTTAGGAGTTAGTTTGCCTTTGCGGAATATTCGCGGAATAGCAAGTGGAAATTACATGAATATGGTGCAAATACTAGATTTATTGAAATAAGATTAACTTGGAAACAAATTTAAGATAATAATTCAAAGTTTATTACAACGCGAAACTTATTGTAAAGACTTCAATACAGTTAATTTTTAAAAATTTCCTGTAAGCTTTTCTTAATAAAAACTTGAGAAATCTATCTTTCCTCTTTTATATAGAGAAACTTAGTTTCTTTTATATATAAAAGTCGTTCGATCATAATTAGAACTTATTATGAAGTTTTATTTTAGATATTTCTCTCTGAGCATATTTCTCTACAGTAAATTTTAAGAAATTTTATATTAACATAACATTTTTTTACCTTTATTTATAAAAAGATGTAAAAACTCCACTAAATATGTATACTCTTTATAGATAGAAAAGAACAAAATGGTAAAAAAAACACTAATTAAACAAAATAAAATAGATCTTTTCTTACAAGTATTTTATGTTTTAACATTGCCCTAAGAACGATATTAATAAAGAGCTAATGAAAAGTGATTAGTAAAATGGGGGCAGACATTAAATGATATTTGCGCGGGAAATTAATTCCGAATTCGACTCGACGTAGCTATTTTCTCATGCGCGTTGTAGTGGAAGATTTTGATTAATCTCTTGGGTATACATGTGCGAGGATTTGCTACTTCTAACGTAACCAGGCATGCCACTTCATTGTTCTTGGGTCTCCATGGGGGAATTGTTGAGGACGAGTGGAACTATGCGAACCAAGAAACTCACCGTCTACCAAGCTAAACAAGCTCCAATGTAATAATGCGCAATAAAAGAAAAAGAACCGCGATATTCGCTCGGCACATACGTAAAAAATTCGTGTGTGCGCGGTGCGAGTAACTGAGATTTACATTTTCGCGGATTAACATTTGCGACGCGCGCAAATCTTTTTAATTATGGTAATTGAGAAACGTATCCCTTGAGCGTTTTGTTCGTCCAATATTATGGCTTATGAATGCAAAATATTCTGACAATAACCTATTTCGCCAGGCTTCTCCAAGTTCTTGTTAACGAACATTAAATTGACGAGGCATTTATCTTTTATGCTTCGTTGGGAATAGGAGCGATTTGATACCGCTATCGAACGCTTCTCAGGCGAGAAAAATCATATTTAAACAATCGTGAAAGATCTAAAGTTGAAACAAGGAAATAAGATCAATGATAATTATATCGAATAAGTGTTAACTAGATTAAGTTCTAAATTTTGCGTCCTTAAAATTTTTTAATAATTTGAGTTATTTAATATATTTTTTAATTATTTCTTTATTTTTATACAACAGATAATGAATCTAAATCTACTACTAAGAATAAAAATTCTCTATTTTTATAATTTAGATGTATCTATTTATTATAACTTAAGAGAAGAGAGAGTACATCGAACATTTAAAATATTTAATCTATTTGAAACATTTTATCAATGTATTGTATTTTTCAAGTATTTTATCTAACTTGTGATATTCCACATAGATGAGACATTTTACAATATATACGTACACTACCGCTCAAAAATATTTGCCCACTCTAATTTCTACATGAATTTTTTTAATTTCTATTCTAATTCTGTCGTATTCTTTTTATATATGTAGAATGAAAAATTTTGATCCGTTAAACATTATTATTACATTCAATGTCCACTCTTAAAATTGTTCATCAATTCTTTTCAATTCCTATCATTTAATTAAGGAAGACAAAGTGAGCAAATACTTTTGAGCGGTAGTGTATAAATGGCAAATAATTTAGTTCAATGTTGCTGAAATTACGAATATATTTACATTCATAGTCGTTGCATTTCATCGAACTTTTATAATTTTGAGAACTGGAAGATTAATTCGATCCGTCCCATTTACTTCAGTGTTAGTTCACAAAGCGCGCGCGATTCGTATTCGAGCGCTTAAGGAGCGGATCAAGTTCGCGGGCTAGCGATTTCGCTGCAGTTTCGCAAGTAGTTAGTGCATACCGCGCACTGCTCGCGCGGAAGCGCTCCCTCGGGGGCGTGGATGACCAACAGTTTAAACAGAAATTTGATCTGTATGCTACCGCAATCTGAAGCTTTAAGCCAACGTCGATAAACATTGCATTCGGAGCGGTGCAGTTTCAGCTGTACGTCAATATTTTCAGTACAGTACGAGCACGCGAGTTATATTTAAAGGGTTTCATGATTATTGGTTCTAAAATGAAATTAATTATTATAGTCTGTTATCGTACGAGTAATGCTGTGCAGTATTGAATACTTTACTTTAAAGCTAGTTTGATGGAAAGTAACTGTAAATGACAAGTGACCCGAAACAGTTCGATGATTTTTATATAATAAATGAAATAACACACGGAACGAATGGTTTTGCTGAAATATCTAGAAATTTGGCCAGATATAAATTTGAAAAGTAATTTTGTTGGGCCATCAAAATAATTATGTAGGGCGCCCAAAATAGTTGCTGAAACATTAAAACTTTTTACAGCATTATCACAGGGTTGGGAAAGTTACTTTATAAAAGTATCTAGTTACAGTTACAGTTTCTTCATTGAAAATGTAACTAGTTACAGTTACAAGTTATCGATTCTGAAAAGTAACTCGTTACAGTTATAGTTACTTAAAAAGTAACAAGTCGTTACTTTGCAGTTAATTTCTCGCAATGAAAATAAAAATATCAAATCTACACTTAGTGATAAAAATTTATTGACATTTAATACAAAATCAATACTAATGATGCTAGGCTCTCGGATATAAAATCAAAGATAATTTGGAAGAAATAAGCTAATGTGAGCCAACGCCGATGTCGGGGTAAACAATAAATTTATTATTCAAAAATACACTATACACAAATCTAAAAACCGCAAACGTTTCGACTCCGATTTGAGTCCTCAGTGCATACAATTGAAAGTGATAAATGAAATGGTAAATGAAATGAAATTCACGTCACCTCCACAAACGAGAAATACTTAGTATGTGACTTAAAAGGAAAAAACCAAAAAAATTTTTTTAGGTAATAGAATTTTACCTAAAAAAATTTTTACCTAAAATTACCTTAAAAAAATTTTTGTAATAAGTTGTGTTGCATATCGAGAGCAGTTGGCAGCATGCGCATTGGATTGTAAAGTGTCGATAACGATGTTTATGCACAAGCGCAAGGCCGCCCAATGCAATCTGCCAAAAGTTTGAAATATATATAAAGTAACTATTAATGTAACTATTAAATTAGTTACTAGTTACCGAAAATATGTAACTGAGTTAAGTTACAGTTACAGATGGAGAAAAAGGAACGAAGTTAAGTTAGAGTTACCGAACTAGTTACCGAAAAAAAGTAACTGTAACTGTAACTTCATTACAAGTAACGAGTTACTTCCCAACCCTGCATTATCATCATGTTTGAGCGTTCAACACAGTTGCTTTTGATGGTCTAACAAAATTATTTTCAGATTTGTATCTGGCCAAATTTTTAGATACTTCAGCAAAATCGTTCTTTCCGTGTACGCAAATTCTGTGCATCAAACTATTTTATTTATCATTTTACATTTCTTATAATATCGAGGAAGAGGGGAGTTATCTGTTACGACAAAATTAACCGTTATCGTAGTTTGTCGAACGTAATCGAGCTGTTATCATATAAATTCATCGATTTATCGATCAAGTTGACAGCATGCTCTTTTATCGTGCACAACCGCGGCATTTTCTGCTAGTTTGAACGGAAGTGGTACATCGTTAACTCTGGCTCAAAGTGCGACTTCGTGCGCCGAGAGAGCACGTAGGTAATTCACTTATTTACCTACTTCAAGACAAAGCGTACTATAAAAGCGAATCTACCAAATGGCGCGCGAAATAGAGTGCAAACTCGAGCCTTTCAGATCCTTAATCGCCCAGCTCTCGATCTCGCTACGATCATATGGAAAGAACCCTCGGATTGTCCGTAGTCTAGTGGAATGGGCGGCATGGTGCTGGCTATGGTTGGAATGTCTTATGTGTGGAATTCCATGCCAAGGATGCTCGATCGCCAGGATTTTGGCGGCAATCGAGAATGTCTCGCCGCGAGATCGAGAGCGATTTAGTGAATCCAGGAGAAACGGCGCGTATTATAGAAGCAAAAGATCACGGAATATTGGATTAATAGCAGAGATGATAAATGATAGACAGTTTGTACAACAATATTTTGAAGTTAATCGTGAGATACGAATTGTAGATTTTGTAGCGAAGTTATTTGGAATTTTGAAACAGTCGTTTAAAATGTAAAATAATTATTGGAAATGGAAAAAAAGTTTTGGAATTTTGTAAAATCGTTTAGAAATGCTAACCGTATAAAGTTGAATAAAATAACATTCTACTACAAAATGGAGCATATCTAAATGTAAAAAGTTATGCTCAAATTTTAACTACTGCACGATTTGATATTATTAATCGTTGAATAATTAAATGTAAGTGGAATCATCTAACGTACCAAGTAATTTTGGAAATGAGCCAAAAATAGGCGATGTCAGTGTGATTTTTGAGTTGGCATGCGCATGCAAGACCGCTCATATTTGTTCTTGACAATTCCATTTTCCGGGATAATTGCGATCACATCGGAATGCCTCAAAACGCCAAGGCGAGGATGTGGGCGGCGTTTGGTTAGTTACCACCCCGAAAGTTGAAGCTAACCACTGACAATGTATCTCGCGAAAACTCGTTAAGCCGAAGTCGAAATGCGATCTCCAGCGACGGACTTTCCCCATCTTCATAGTATACGTTCCACTTCCGGTGAATCGATAATACGAGTTCTATTATAGTATATATGATAATGATATGCTTATAATGTTTATTGCCTAGACATATACAATATAAAACTGTTTTGGAATGTTATCATTAATTATAATAAAAAGCAAGACAAATGTATTAACGAACATATATTATTCTTTTTAATATCTAATTATGTTTCTGTTAAGTTTGAAATTTATTATTTTATTGTAGCTTTTAGATATTTCTAAATCAACATTTTGATAAATTTTAAATTATGTAATCTAGCATATAATTGCGTATTATTTTTACATAACTTTAAATTATAATATAATCGCTTCTCAATGCTCAGTTAATAAGTACTTAAAATTTCTTTAAGAATTCTTTTACGATAATTGATATCGCAATTTGCGATTAATTCGAATATCTTCAATTGCACGAATTAAAGAACGAATGATGCGATCGCTTATTTCCATGGTTTATGGACAGGAAATTATCGTACAAACATCATACGGCAGGGGTTATCGAGAATCGCGAGAAAGGGTACGTCGTCGCGTTTCGCAGGAAGACAACGAGGCGGAATCTCCGATGCCGAGCCTGAAGTTGCGATGTAACTACGCGCGTGAGGTACACGATGGAAGTTGTTCGTGACTGTTCGAATGGTCTTTCTAGTTAAAATGTCGTCACTAAGAGCGACACGCGCAGTTACACACCGGCGAACCTAACGGAGGTTCGCCGGAACAACCCCATCTCTAACCAGAAAGCGACTTAACTCTGTTGCCGAGGTGTGTCGACCTCGTACGACCAATTTGCGACACTTCGAAATGGAGTCCGCCAAGAAAGAGCCTTGAACTCGTCCAATTTTACGCGACCCCGCGGAGAAATAAAAGAGCGGTGTCAGGCGAATTGTTCCACCTTTGGGAATAAACGTGATTTGTTCACAATGCCGTTCACTGTGTATGGTCATTAATCTCTAAATGAATAAACTTTCGTGCAGCATCGAAACAACATTATTATTCAATAATTTTTTGACCATCGTTAAAACAATGCTGCATTTTCGGCTCCATTGTCGCAGACGCTGAATTCGTTTACTGCGATTTAATTGAGCCAAACTAATCGGATATTCTAAAGCATGACTTCGAAAAATACAGACACTCATCATGTTGAAAAAACCAGACTTCACCGATCTCGTAAATTAATGTAATTAAACATCGATGGCCAGCGCGATCCTGGAACGCGATTATACGTACGATAAATCAAACTTAATGGAACAAATACTTACACTATGATTGTGATATGCAAAATTTTTGTATTTTTAATTACATTGCTATGTTAACGAACTAAACAAATAGATTTGTTTAATCGCAAATTAATCTTTTGCTTCTTCTAGAATTAATTATTTTTAATACCGTCTCACGGATATTTTCACATAGTTACTTTTGCAATAAACATCATTAAGTAGATTAAGAATATATTTTTTGTGAAAAATTAAATAAATATCTTAATAATAAAAGTAGAGGAGAAGGTGGTAATATGGAACACCACTTTGTTTTTTAACGATTTCTTGTAAATTATAAGCTCAATTTTTTTATTCTTGGTATGCTTAGATTCTTTACTCTATTGGTAACCCATTTCTACCGTCCAATTAATGATTCTCCACCTGTCTCTTATACACATCTAGATGTGTATAAGAGACAGCAATTAATG
This sequence comes from Aphaenogaster ashmeadi, assembly GCA_003063805.1. NCBI lineage: Eukaryota > Metazoa > Arthropoda > Insecta > Hymenoptera > Formicidae > Aphaenogaster > Aphaenogaster ashmeadi. The sequence continues at coordinate 313,987 of NJRQ01000208.1, read as the reverse complement.
ATTCTCCACTTACAAAAAAAGCTGCTTAAAGATTATCGCAAAGTGAGCAATTGGGTGGTATGTTGTAATGTGCTGGTAATATGGACCCCCTAAACATCGTCATCTTGAACAACAATAGTGGCTACAGCAAAACGCAAAAAACTAAATATTCTAAAATACGCGGAAAAGTTAGGTTATACTATATACATAACGTGTTTGACTTTGAATGTTGTCTTTTATTCGTGAATACTTAGAAATAAACGAAGTTTTACATACCTTGCAAACTATCGGAAAAAGAAATACGTTTATTATTCCGTCGGCAAGCAAAACTAATGACTGTAACGCTCTGACGGCTCAAAGGGCAACCTAATGTACAAGTTTCAGCTGTCACCCATAGAGTGCAACTGAATCGTATTAAGATATTGGGGGGTTCCATAAAATCTGCGGGTTCCATATTACCACCTTCTCTCTATGTTATAAAATCAGTGTGATAGCATTAAAATAATTAGTTCGTACAGCTTAACGTATTATATTACGATGTATTAGATATTTCTAAAGTATTCCATAGACATGTAAGCATGAATAAAATTTTTATTCTAAATAAGAAGAAAACATACGAAGATCGGATATCAATCGTTATCCTGAATATTAGTTATGGAACATCCAAAAGTGGCTTTTGTTATAATCTATATAAATCCGTCAATAACCATATCGTTTATGCGCCATTAAACCACATTGATTTGCGCACCTGATTATTCATGAAGATATGGGAAGATAATAATGATAATAAAGAAGAATTGCATTTATTTGCGTGTGAATCAATTTCAAAGTTTATTGACGATATTCGATAAAGATATCATCCACGAAAAATTAATTATATTTATCTATATACAAATTTCTAAATTTATAAAATATCAATATTCTCGCTTTATCTTTAACACTGGTTTGTAATTGAAATTATTATTAATTTATTGTAAATGTTATCAATTATTAATTTATTGCATTGATATTCTATATATTGATATGATAAATACGACACGCGCGGGACCCATAAAATTAAATATTAATTTTCTTATATTAACCGATTAAAAATATACAGCACTTCGTAATAAACGTCAGCTCAATTTGATTTAATAATTTATGTACTAAATATGATAACATTAATTCTAATCACATCATTAATGATATTATTAATACATAAATGTATAAAAAACGTTTTTTTAATTTCTACACAGAAACGCTTTAGTCCTTTTCACGTAAAAGTTAAAACATGTTTAATTAAAACATTTTTAATGATCTCCTTTGATTAATTTTAAAGAAGATACTTAAATATATTTTTTATCTTCTTAATGATGTATCTTGCTTAATTGCAAGAGTAACTATGTGAAAAATCCATGCGACGGTATTAAAAATAATTAGCTCTACGTATAGGTGAAGCAAAAGATTAATTGGCGAGTTTGGTGGATTCACTCTTTTTTAGCTCGACGGACGAAGTCGTGCTTTTGAATAGCCGATTAGTTTGGCTCAATTAAATCACCGTAAACGGATTCAGCGACAATAGAACCGAAATGCCTCGTCCGATCGAGCGTGCGGCCCTCTTTTGTGGACAGATTGCTGCCCCCATCTAGAAATACTTCTTCTTATAGTCCTTTATACTCTTTATCCCCGTTCCCGGAAAGTTTTCCGAAGAGTTACTTTCCCTTCTACCGTTCGCGCGCATTTAATCCCCGTTTCGATCCGGACGAAGCTTTGTCGTTTTTGAGAAAAGGGACAATAGTGAAATCGAACGAATACCTTTTAAAAAGACAATAAAAATAAGAGGTTTGTTACTTAAATTAATTTAAATAATGCAAATTTTTATTGTAATTATCACGTAATGTACAATGCGTATGCGTTTGATAGTGTTCATATTCTTTGTAACTGCACGGAAAGAATGGTTTTGCTGAAATATAAACAAATTTGGCCAGATACAGATCTGATAAATAATTTTGTTGGATCATCAAAATAATTATGTAGGACGCCTAAAATAGTTGCTAGAATATCAAAACTTTTTGCAGCATTATCATTATGTTGGAGTGTCCTACATAATTATTTTGATGATCCAACAAAATTATTTTTCAGATCTGTATCTGGCCAAATTTTTTAATATTTCAGCAAAACCGTTCTTTCCGTGTGCCTATATATAATATATGACAGAAGTAATTATGTCCACATAAATAAATAAGCAGAGGAATGAATAATTTGAAACATTAGATCTATTTACATAGATCTATTTACATAGATTAGATATTATTTACATAGATCTATAACTCTATATTTACATAGACGATTAATATGAAATATTAATCGTTTGTGTAAATATGCAGCCTTTCGGTATATTCGACACATATGATTTATCATGATTCTTCTTACCGGCTTTAATCTTTCATAAGACTCATTCAGAAAAATTTGACGATTGTTTTCTCGCTTTTTGTATTTTCTGTTTCTGAATTTTGCAACAAATTCATCTAATGCGGTTTTAATTAAAGGATACCAGCTTTGTAAATACGGTGACTCGGTGCTCATGTCATAGTTTCTATATAATTTACATAGCTTATCATGCGCGTCGCGAGTGCAGCGATATGAATATCCTTTTCCTCAGCTTGTGCCTTTAATCCTTGCAGTTGCCTTCCGAAGTTCTGTCATGACGTTGGAGTAGCCAAATAAGTTCTTTGATAAATGTTCAAGTAGCACATGTTGTGTCGTGTTTGAATAATATTGAAATATAATATGTGTAGGTTCCTAAAAGGAATAAGAAATGTATATAGCTAAGCTTAGCCTGACAAAGCAAAATATCGTCCATATTCTTGTCTATCTATGTTTCTAGTTTTTATAAGTATAAGTCCGTTAGAGCAGGTGTATCGCGCAAACACGTAAAGCGCGAATTAGCGAATAACAGCGAAGAAGTAAGTCGAAATCATATCGTTGGCGAGAGCAGTTGTAAGAGTTGGTGATAGTAAGCGATTAAGGTGATAAAAGCTGTGCGAGCGAGACTTTTTTGCATTGCGTTGCAGCAAAGATAATCTTTTTGCCTAGAGAGAGAGAGAGAGAGAGAGACAGAGAGAGAGAGAGACTATTTTCATATCTGTGTGTAAAAGACTGTGTAAAATATACGAAAACTTTGCCATACCACGTGCTATCAAGTTTAATGAAAAGTCGATCCTGATGGGACTTTCCTATATCTCTTCCATTAGTGTACATACAGGGTGTTTAAAAAAAAGTGTCACATATTTTGAAAACAGGTAGTACTCATCAAAGCAAGAAGAAAATGTGGAGTAAACATGGGTCCTAAATCAAGTATTTCTTAAGATATGGGCCATTCTTTATTGTATACTATAGGAGGTGTTCTATGTGGCTCCCATTCATTGTCACACAAGTTTCCATTACTGTTTACTGTTTAAAGTGCACAGATTGACAAAAATGTACTGCTCTCTGCTTACAAGAATCTCGTGTTGGTACTTACAATCCCAATACCTGATAATGGTATTTGGCTAACGGTCAAACCTTACTGCACTGCAGAGATAACACAACTAATATAAGAAGAAGGCAATGTTTAATGTTTGAAGACCTTGATGTATTTAACACCCATCGACGACGTAAAAACATTGCAGGAATGTGTATTTTTTTATTTAAAATGTATGACAATGAATGGGAAGCACATAGAGCACTTTCTACAGTATAGGTATGATAAAGACTGGCCCATATCTTAAGAAATATTTGATTTAGGATTTATGTTTACTCGACATTTTCTTCTTGTTTTGATGAGTACTACCTACTCTCAAAATATGTGACACTTTTTTTAAACACCCTGTATGTGTAAGTACAGTATTAATACATATACGGATATATTAAGAAACACGTACTGAATATGCTAATCCTTTAATCTAGCTATTTGATGTAACTGTTTGAATTCTAAGATAAAATATTGGCGGAATGCGAGGAATGCAGGAGGGGAACCTTGACACGTATATCCGCACGATTATTATCTTCGGTGGTATCTTTTATCTTCCGTCGCGTCTTGTCTCGTTCGACCGTTAATCACGGATGTCTTGTCACGCGCGCGCGTGCGTTCGTCAAAGCAGCCTCCTCCTCTTCGCGCGTATACGGGTGTCGGATGACCTTAATTAAGCTCACGACGAAGAACGCTGGCACGAAATAAACCGCTTTGTACGTGAGACGGAAACACAAGTCGCTTCTGTAAACGTCACGACACCCGTTGCAGGCGGCTTTATAATCGCAACGCTAAATAGGCGCAGTTAGAGAATAATGCCGAGCCCATTAAATATTTACGACGTGTATTTCGTTCGAGACTGAAAATCCACCCCAATTAGCGGACGAAACGTCACAGATTGGCGTTTGTTAAATGGTGAATATCATTTCTCGCGTTTGTTAGCTCCATGAACATTTTACATTACTGGAATGATATCTTGGAATTCTTGGAATCCTTCTACGCGGTTAGAAATGTGCTCTTTTAAACTCAATTGATGTTCATTTATATTACGTATAATGCGAAGAAAGACGATTGACTATTTGAAGGAAGAGTCCCCTTTTTGAAGCTTACATCGGACTTTAATGGAAAATTGATACGGGATCTCTATTTTCTTCTTTATCGAGATCGAGGGAATGCAGTTATAAAACGATCCTTGGAAATAATGGTAAACCATGTGATTCGCTCATACATTTTTTTAGACTTAATTATAGAACATGGGGCAAATATGATATCAAATTACTCAAAATGAATTATTTTTTAAATTGTACATTAAGAATGAACAATGACGCATAATTTCTTACAATTGTTATTAGTAATAATAAATATAGAATTAATAAAAAATAATACCGCGCTGGCTAACTATTTATTTATTATGATTATACGTAACATGTGATATTTTAAATGCTCAACGTATTGATTCTGAATATAAAACTTCTATTATATTAATCTAGATTCAATTTTATGAGTCACTGACGAGAGTGGATATTCATTTTTATTCACTGGCTAATTATGGTTAATTACGTGTTTAATGTGAAAGTGATATGCGGCCACCAATGTCGGTGAAACTCGAGAGCTCTCCATAATGAAATTACTACCGAAACTAATAAATCCTCCTAAAATTTTAAGCGGATCATTGAAACTGCACCGGTGATGTTGAAGTTTTCCTAATTACTACGTCGTAATTAACATCATGCAAATCTGTTTGGCAGATGCCGGCACGAATCTTTTTATACTTCTCTTGTTATTGAATCTTATTGTTATGAGTACTGACGCAACAAATCAAAACATTATTACGTTCACCTATTTTTCAAATTTTACGCGTTGTTCTCTATTATATTTTCACATGTTTTTTTATTGTTACATCGTCTGTTATTTTGCAAAGACAATAATAACATTTATTATTTCTTTAATTATTCCTCCTTTTCACCTCAATAAAGATAAAGCACAAAATGCAACGAAGTATTATTTATGAAAATAAAATTGGTGATGCTGTAATTAGATATGTAAGAGTTGAGTATTAGTTATAACTTGTTTATAACTTACTCGCTCATTAAAGATGTATTTCTGCATTTTTATTAACGTTTAATAATCTTTCTTTTTAATAACCATTTTTATTGTTCTTAACAGAAAAGTGGAAAACTCCGTTGCAGAATCTTAAATTTAAAGAGTGCAATCTGCATCTTAAAGTCTAAGTACACTTTGCATTTTAATACAATTCGGTTGTGCGAGAAAGTCAATTCAGAATTTATTTTAATGCTAAATAGTATATTCCTCGAACAGCTTATTTATTCCATTAACATCAATAATATAACAAATCTCAGCCTGCGAAATTCGAACTTTAATTTTTATTTATGAAAAACAAGTAACGAAAATTAATACGACGTATATGTAACTTGCACTTGCACTATAACAATTTTAATTTACTCCTAATTAGTTACACGTACAAATTACATTGTTTATTTTGTTTTAATTTGAACTTTCTTAATTTCACATAATTGTTATTTAAGCTGTAATTGTAAAACACACAACAAGTATAAAACAGATGTCGAATTTAGATTTTCTTAATATTTTTAAAGAAATATTTTCAGAAAATAAAAACAATGTAAGTTTTAAAATATAACTTTATAGCTTTAAAATATAATTTTATATTTAATTGCCGTTTATGCTTTGTTATAATTTTATAGCTTTTATATTTTTTTTGCGCCATCAATTTACGATTTATTGATATAGTTTTACTTAAAAATACGCAAGTATTTCGCTTTAAAAATATTCTCATCAAAAATAGTGGATTATCGTTACAATAAAGCGATGTTATATTTCATAAATGAATACAAACGCTGCATTTACAAGTCCGAAGCTCATATCTAACCGCCGGCTGTTGAAAGCTCATTCAATTAGGCAAATCAATTAGGTGAGTGAGGAACGAGATATCTGCATGCGGACGTAAATGTTTCGTCGCCCGATGTATCGATAACATATGGCACGTATACTCTCTTTAACAGATCTGCGATTCCACTTGTTATCAAATGAAAACTAATTAATCAATTTTGAGTAATGCTTTCCCAATTTAAGCTATAATAATGTCGCGATAGTTCGAGTTTAACGAGACCAGTAATATTGCAACACAAAAAATGAGGAACAAACACTGCAAATAATATTGGTTGAAACTAAATGTAAATAAATTTATCAAGAAAAATTCTTTATTTATATCGACGCAATTGGCTAATGATAAGTTAACGTTTTTTACGACGTTTCGACCCTAGGGATTGGGTCCTTTTCAAGTAATTAGGCTACAACAAAATCATTCCGGAAACATAAATAATAGACGATCGATTTTACACATTGAATAAATAAGATAAAAATCACAATATAGATTACCTATGCGCTTTCATATATACATCTCACTTATAATAACATTCTTAAACAATGAAGTTTTTTGAAGAAAAGATCATGAGTCAAAAAACTAAAAAAATTTTTTAAAAATTACTGTTAAGAAATGTCAAGACAAACATTGAATATAAAATAGTAGAAATAATTACATGTTTGATATAAGCGATGATATGGCATATTACTTGATGAGTAAATTCCGAGTTTTACAATTTTTTCGATCCATGTAGATAAAAATTAATTAAAATATAAGATGTAAAATAAGAAATGTAAGTTCAGAGCAATATGACAAGAGATGTCAATCGGTCGAGAACAAACAAGCAACTGATAAATTGGGAGGTATACAGAGGTTAAAATTATAAACATAATGAGTTATAAATTAAAAATAACGCTGTTATATATCGGATTCAAATTATCCGTGTCTCTTTGTAGATTTAAGGTATTATAGACTGTCTTTTTATAAAAAACATCTCCGCTATCTCACGTTTTTTAATATTCTTTTCTTTATGCAATATATTTGCTTCAGACCATTTAAAGTTGTGTCCACAAGATGTACGATGCTTGCTTACTACCGAGTGATTATTGTCGTTCTTTTTAATGTCGTTTTGGTGTTCTTTTATACGTGTTTGTAAGTGTCTTTTCGTCTGTCCAGTGTATGAAGCATTACATTCGTCACAATTAATTCTGTAAATGAGTCCAGTCTCCCTTTCTTTGTCAAGACTATCTTTGCCCTTTTTTATTATAACATCAAGTTTTTTTGAGATAGTATATACTATGTTAAGACCGATTTTTTCAAGCGTGAATCGTAAATTCCTGCTAAGACCAATGACAAACGGTATAGATAGACATTTGCGAGGATCAAAAGTATAAGCGCGTTCATTGTCATTATTATTACAACGAAGACTGAGCTGCTTTAGTCTAGTGGTCATTAATTTATTAATGAGATTATCAGGAAAGGAGTTGTTGAGCAGAATTGTTTTTACGATTTTTATATTTGCTTGATGGAAGCGTTTGTCTGATAATAAAATAGCGCGATCAATGAGACTATTTACTGTGTTGATTTTATATTTTAGCGTGTGGTTTGAGAAGAAATTGATATATCTCCCAGAGAAGGTAGGTTTTCTGTACCAATTAGTTCATAAATTATGGCCATCTCTGACAACCAAAGTGTCTAAAAATGGAAGGCAATTATTATTTTTAATTTCATGTGTAAATAAATTTATATTTTAATTACTGTATTTCCATTATTCAGATTTTTTAAAAACAAAAACAAAATTTTTTAAAAACGACAAAGTTACTTTGCTCTGCAAAAAGTAGCGTTAATTTTTAAAAAATTGATTTTAATCGCGGAATCTCAAATAATCAAAAATAATTAGTTATAAATATCAAATAATCAAGTTCAGAATTATCGAAACTTTGTATTATATTTGTTTTTCTTTCTGTTTTTTAAACAATATTAAATTAACAATAATATTATTCAAATTAAAATCGAGAAGGTCATAGCTGGATCTTAGTGCTGAATAATATTTTATATGTGAATATTCTAGTTCAAATAATATTCTTTCTTATACGGTAATTGATGCGTCAGTAATCGATCGATTCAGGGGACTCCACGAATAAAATTACCAAGCTACTAGCTTTATAATTTGGCTATAAAGGTTAATATCGGTTTGCAACGTTTAATTTCGCAACGATAAAAAGCGCCGGTATACGACAAAACGACGATGACAGGTATTTCGGGCGAGAAATTGATTTTGCAACAAGTGAAAGCTTTTCTCGCTACTGGTCGCGCGCGCGCGCGGAAGCGCGGTTCACTCGGAATTATACCTTTTCGATGACGGAGTCACGCCGTCCGCGGTTCAACGGACCGCTCGACTCCATGCATCAATTTCGTGCGGGCCTCCATTTTTTTCGCCACTCGCTTTTATTTTATTATTGACGTCGCCGACGATCCGTCACTGTCGCCGACCCCGAAGAGCGCGACGATCGCGCGGAAAATAATGCAAGCCGACAGCCCTTTGCCCTCTTCCTCGTTGTCGATACGAAATTCCGTGAACTATGAAAAATCCCCATTATCTAAATCCGTATTAGCATGGACACTTACGGCCTAATAATATTTTGTCTTTTTTTAGAAATTCTGTTCTTTTAAAGATCCTTTTCGATGCATTATTTATCGCAAAATTAACTTGTATTTATTAGCCAGCGTTATTTTTATACATATTGCTTCACATAATCTCATAGGTGCAACATAATAAATGTGAGAAGTCGTGAAGTATGAAAAATTGCGCGAGCGTTATATTTTTCTTATCTTGTTTTTGATTATGTTGTGAATATTGCACGTGGGATGATATAATATAATATAACGTGCAATACTATCTATCCCTATAAATATACATTGCGTAGACCGATATACTCCAACCATATTTACATCTAATGAATGTTAATTGTCAATGAAATGAATATTAATATACCCGAGGCAAAAATCTAAGTCATACAAGTCATCATTAAGTGCCAAATTTTCGAGCACAGAGAGCATTTGTAACTCACGCCGCCAGCAGTATACGGAGCATATGGAGCACACGTAGCATGAAATTCCGGACAATAAAGTAGCATTTTGAGCACTTATAAGTGCTTCAAAGTCGTATTTCTTCAAAAAGCAGCTCTTGGAGCACTGGCCTTTTTAATATAATTAAATGAAAAGGGAATGCTACAAGTGCTACGCCTACCTTTTGAGCATTTGTATGACATAGATTTTTGCCTCGGGTATAGTTACCTACCACACTGATCATATCGATTCAGTTTCAGATTATTTATGTAATGAATAAATTAGATGCTTTAAAACAAATTAATTGTTTAGCTTTTTTGAAAATTCTTTTCCTTTGGATAATTTATGCATTGCGACTAAAAGCGCTTGCGCTTAATATAGATTTTCCTATCTAGAGAATGCTATTTTACAGCTATTTTAAAAATACATATAGGTATATAATAATTATATATATAATTATGATACGCAAAAAGGATAATATAATAAATATATAAGAAAATATAAGAATAAAGAAAATATATAAAAGAGAGTGGATAATCAATACATCAAAGAGGATAGTCAGCGATCCAAATAAGCTATTTATAAAGAAATATTTTGCTGTAATTTTAAGAGGGTTAACAGGTCGCAGAAAACATGGATGTGTTTTTAGATAAATTGCAATCGACTGACGAGGGATAACATTAGTCATTCCTTATAATTATGATGGGTCACGGAAAGCCTAGAACTCAAAAAGAGGGAAACGTGCCGGCGCTTCGAATCGGCATGAAATTTATGCACAAACTTTCGCGGCGTCCGCGCCGCCATAAATCGTCGGTGTCGAGATGCCATCGACGGAAGGGAGGATCGAAAATTTCCCGGAAAAATGGCATAAACTTTCGAGAGGCTCTTTATCGCGAGTTCGTCCTCGTTACTGTTTAAAAAATTTGCTTTATCATCTAACATTTCTTGTTAAAATAATATTAGGCAAAAACAACGTTTGCGTCAGTCGTCTAATAAAGTATTGTGGAATATATCAAATAAGTCGCACATGTGAGCAATAAACTTTCATTGGATGACAATATCAACAATTTAAAGAAATAATATGAACAATGCATAAAAATAAATTTTACATTACATTACATAAAAAATTTAATATATTTAATAAATTTTATATGATTTACCATATTATACGCAATTAAATTGCATTAAAAAATTGCAAAGCTGCAAACTTTCAAGAGCTGCGTTTCAAGACCGAAAGTAACGGCGCGTAGTTTAAAGAACTAGAAAATGTATATAAAGTCTTACATTATTGAGCACTAAAATCTGCTATGACCGTAGTTGATCCTTTTTCGATTTTAATTCAATTATATTATTTTCCTTTATTTTCTTAAAATTGCGTAATTGCGTAATTGCACAACTTATATATATTTGTATATTCTTTTAAAATATTATTAACTGTTTAAATAATATTCGGACGAACACATTTTTTAAATCCGACAAGATCATTAACCCTAAGTGCACGTTATAATTTTTATTATGTAAAATGTACGGTAAAGGGTAAAAACACTCTAACTTTTGCGTATATCGATAATTATTTTTAATTACGGTAATAATATGAATTATACTGAAAATTTCCTCTTGTTGTCCAACGAAAATTCAGGGAGTAACGAGGCAAATTATTAGGAAGGGTGGAGGAAAGTAAAGGTTGATCTCCGTACCGCTGATGGAGCTAGTTCCAATTTTCTGGCTGCCTGATCCGGCCTATATATAATCAGATTGTCGTTGATATATCATCCTCACGTTATAATTATTCAAAAGTTTACCGATCATCGATCGGTACGAAACGGGTCGCTGAAATATTTAGTTTGCAAGGAAGGTAAAGAAGAACGAGGGGAGCTTATACTTTTGAAGTAAAATAATCCGTTAATTAATTTTTTCTCTTTCTAACATATACGTTCGCGCGAATAGCTTTTAATTACTCATTCTATCAAACATGAATTGATTAAGAATAAGAGAATTCCGAACATCTGATTTAATTAAACTCAATGAATAGACTTGTGTTCTGCAGAAGGTTTCTGTTAATTTATTTAATTAAATAAAAAGAAATATTTAATTTACATATCATTCAATTTTGTTTAATAAATAAATTTTGTTTATTTTATTTGAATATTAGAAGATATTAATATTTCTGTAATATCAAAATACACACACACATAGTAATAATATTCAATGTTGAGTTTACTATAAAGTTTTTTATTGTGATAATATTTCATATATATTTGACATAAATAAAATTTTTAATTTAACATCGTAATTTTCTAATTTCTATCGCCTAACTGGAGAGAGAGCTTTGACGTGCTAACGATAGCTGTCGATCGAATGGAGATCTTCCGAGTTTTCCGGGTGATTTTTCATGCCAGCCGAATACGGACGACAATTTTTCAGGCCACTATAAAACTGAAATTTCTCATGCCCTCCATCCACCGCTTCGGCCGATCCGGGGCGATCAACGCCGATATCCGCGTCTCTTTTCACGTCAGTTTCGCTTTGCATCCTTAGCATCCCTTAAACTTTCCGACATTTTTCCGGCGAGAGAAATGAATCTACTCGGATGACGATGATGTAGGACGAATCGGCTGGTTGCCAAAGGTTCCATTAAACATGGGCAGCGTAGGGAGAAAATTGAGAAAAGTAGAGATGGTAAACGGAATATAAATTTTGTTGAAATAATGTACTGCGAAAACATTTTTACAGGATTGGTAAATATCGTCATTCGATAATTTTTATTAAGCATTAAGGAAATGTATAGAAATGTTTTCTTTTATATATCTGACAATGTTAATTTCTACTATTTATTTAAACTTCCTCTTTTTCTTGTATTTATTTTTCATGTGTCCAATAACATGATTCATCTGTTAGTCAATATGCAAATCTTAAGATATAAATGTTTTTCTTAATATATATAAATCAATATTTCAGAAGGGAAGTAAATAATTTCTTATAAGCAAAGGAAAAAGTGATGAAAAATGTAAGATATTCAGTTTTTATTCAGCCGTTGATTGACGCTGGATATTTCTGTATCACGCTACTGATATATTACCGAAGGAATCGCCAGTTAAACGGCGGCTTATCGAAAACCGTGGATCGAGGACAATCTTTTTCGAGCGCTCGCACCGCGTTGAAAGTGACTTGGCGATCGCAGCAATTAGGATACCGTGCACGCGCCCCATGCGACACTAATTGCGCTTAAGTAATCTAATGGCGATACGTGATAATTTGCATACGTGTAATGCCTGCGTCGATCCATGGACGGCGTGCATTTAGTATCAGCGACCGCGCGATCGAACCCCTCGCATTTATGACGCTTTTATCTCACGGCAGCTCTACGAATGCATGCTTACACGACACGTATAACGCGCGTGTAGCGTGTCTAAAAAACATATAGGATGTGTCAAACTAACCGTTTTTTATTAGCTTTTTTGTCTGCTTCTCTTTTTGTTACGGTATATGTTTAATGGATAGCCGTTATTTCTCATGCCTTAGTAATGTCTTGTTATTACATATCTAAATAATTGAAATTTGAAATATATTTGTGATAAGACAGTTCATCTGAAATGAGTTGAAAAATGTAGATAACATTATTTATATATTTCTTTAATATTTAACTGCAGGATTCCATATAATGTGAAAGAATTAAGTTTTAGATCTAGCTATTTCGAGTCATAGAATTTAATTTTTTAAATTTACACATTTTGAAACTATTTAATAGAAATTTTAATGTATTACTCTTCTTTTTGTAGGTCGAATTCATAAGTCAAATTAATACCTTACGATTTTTCACATCGTCAAAGTTGGTTATATAATTTATATGTCATTGTTTTGCAACGAGTTACACTTGTGTTTTTCACAAGTGTAATTTGTGTTTTCAGTTTTTGCCTGTAATCTATAGCACGAGTATCACTCGTTATTGTAAGGCAAAAGGTTAATAATCAAGTTGTACAATGTTCTATTGCATATAAATTAACAATAAGTAACAATTTCTTCATTATATCACATACAATGACGATGTCTCTTTTATTATTTCTGCGAATAGCAACTGTATTTCATGAACAATACTGCTAAATTATATTATCTTTTTTCATAATATAAAAATAGAGCATAATTATTTTGATACTAATATATTTAATTTTTTTGTTTTAGGTAAGTTTGGCTGAGATCCCATGGCTATTTCATCGTATAACCGAGAATTTAATGGTCAGTCGTACGTACCTATATTATTAGATTAATCACGAGTAACGTTATCGCCGCTCTGCAGAGAGAAGATCAATTTTTGCAATTAATTTCGCAAGCTAAATTCGGGAATCTCGAGCGCGGCGGAACGATAAGCGCCGTCGATAATTATACTGAGGCGAATTGTGTGCGTATCTACGTGTGTATACATATATGTAATTGCATCCGAATCTAGGTCAGGTATCCGCGTTCCATCGCCGTCACGCAATGTTTATCTCGAAATCGATGGTGAATTATTGCTGGATCGAGTACAACCCCGCCGGAAACACTGTATTTTTGGCCATGCGAGACCCTCATTATCCACTAACAATATTTCCAGCGATATTAGCGCGGCCATTTTCTCCAGGGCCAGACAATTTTTGCATTAATTTTATCGAATCTAATATATATAAGAAATGCAATTATATACATGATTTTCGATTTCTACATTTCTTTTAATATATTTCTTCTATATATTTTTTTTCTATACTACTATTAATATACGATGTATAAAATTTTTTATTAATATAATATTTAATTTTAAATAATAATTTTTTATTATATAAATGTGATTACTGTTTGATACAATATCGCGAATTTGAGTATTTCGTAATTTTCGATATTTTTAATTGATAATAAAGTGACATATTTTAATATAAAGTCCAGTTAAGTAAAAAGATATTCTTGAAATATGTCTTGAGAGCACAATTTTTAATATTATTCGGGAATCTACAATTTATATGAAATTAACTGAATAATTACATTCTCTCAAGGAAGATAAAGACTCTGCTTTCGTTGAAAAGAACAGTGATTTTCTCGAATCGTTTACGAAAACAAGATACATGGAGCTGAAGAAAATCGAAATATTAACATCCAGAATAGAGTTGGCATGACGTCCGAAATGGCAGGTATTTTCTGCGTACCAACACGAGAATTACGATATTTCTGATATAGGTATGAAGTTATTCACATTGAATATTCCGTCGTGGTGATGGCGTTCGTGCGTAGCGTTAGTTTCCATCGGAAAAGGATCTAGACATATCAATGATTATGGCAGGAGCGATAGAAAATGTTTAGTAGTACAATGCCAAAAATATACTGAGGCACGTATTACATATTAAAAGACACAGAAGTGAGGAAGCAAATAAAACGATAAAAGAAGAAGTATAACATGTAACAAACATATATAGAGATTGAAAAGTATGTAGAGATCAAAATACATGTACAGAGATGAAAAAAGAAAAACAATTTGCACTTGAAGGATTTTGCAAATGTTTAAGAAAGCTTCAAATCGTCGTTTGCTTCTCTTACAATTAAAATCTTTTATTTTTAATTTTTAAAATAAAATGAGATTTATGAACTGCCACGCTATAAGTATTTGCGCATAGTTTGGATGCGATTATTGTCATTAAGAAATTTAATCGCATCTCCGTAATAATTAGATCGCCGTTGCAATTTCGTTAAAAGTCAAAGGTATGCTGGTCTGCGCTAACTCCCGCTCTAACGAAGTTTTCACTCAATAAAGCACAAAATAAACTAGTAATGAAAAATCGATAAGGCACACATAGTTTGAAATCTTTCTTCCTGTGAAACTCACCTCATCTGAGAAATATTCCTGCCGGGAAGATTGATATCTCCGGTCTCGAAGTTAGCCAAGTTCTGCTAAGTGTCCGTAGTAACGAGGTAAACGATAATGGAAATTTTAAACAAACGCGAATCCATATTTTGCAAGAAATGCAGTTTTTATTCAATATATGATACGTACAGACATCAATGTAATTTAATTTATTATAACAATATACACATATTGCTCTCGATATATGAATCACGCACATTTAGGAATCGTTTAAATTTCCTAGTTTACTTCTAGACATATGTATATCTATTAAAATCTTTTGAGTCTAAATAATATTCGTACGAATAATACATAACATGCCGTACCGCGAGGTAAACAATAAAGAGATATCCTGTTACATATTACATGCACATGAGATTTGTCACTCGACTAGCAGCGTTTCCACCATCTTCAACGTTTATTCAGAAGCTCTTCACATCACGAGAGGGATCGAGAGGATCGCCGGAGCGTACGGAAGCGTTCTCGAGAAGTATCAAAGGGCGAGACGTGTTCGAGCAGTCGATCTCCCTTCCGTTCTTCTAAAGTGCAGCTGCTACCTGCAGATGTCCCTTCGTCTCGTTTCTATTTCTCACGAAAGTATACGGGATGATAAAGGAAAGGGTTCGAAAATTTAAGAGTGCAGAAAACACACCCCCTCCTCCACACACACACACACACACACACACACACACACACACACACACACACACACACAAAAGAGTGAAAAGGGCTTAGGCAATAAATGTTCTTGAATCAAGTTTATGACAATTTTGGAAATGTCCGTTTGGCTAATCTAAAAGTAATATATTACCGTTTGTTCGATTGATATCTTCTGTGAACAAAATAATAACAAATTATTAAGATTCGTTATTAGAAATATACATTAGAAATATGCACATAATGTAAACAATTAGATATTTGCTTCATTAAATCTGTTATAAAGTTACATCTCTTTTCATACATTTCAGATTATAAGGGATAATAATAATTTCTTAAAAAGATTAATACACATGCAATAGAAATTTTTCGTGTTTAAAATAGTAATTTTATCCACGCTCTACTAGTAAGTCATATGCATCTGCGAAACATAAAATGGCCTTTTATCGGTGAAGAAGTTTGAAGTTTGATGTACACTAAATGACGCTCCTTTATTCTATTATATCTTTCAGCGAGCACATTATGTATCTATAAATATTTGAATTTTTTTCTTTAACACCCTACATCTTCTTCTTTTGCGGAGAAACTTTTCCGGGACTGTCGTTTTCTCTTATGCGAGCACGTAATTCGGTCGAGGTCGAATCGAATACAACCGGGCTGCGATGCAATTCGAGAGGTAAAATCAATCAGCCGGTCGGGCCACATTTACTTGGTAAATTCCCAGCATCACAAATTTCGTTCGTCGTATCTCCCGGAAAATTTGCGACGCGTAAGACACGGTTCTTCGTCGTCGAAGATATTCGTCCTCGAATGTGATAAACGTTTTCTATCGCGAGATCGTATGACGCTGTCAGGATACGAGTATTGGTTGTCTCGTTTTCCAAGTGTTTTTGTATTATATAAAACACGTCTTTCTTTGACATATATAGCAGAAATTTAATAATATTATCATATAGAAAATGTGAACATAAATAAGAAAAAAATTCCAACAATCAAACAAAGAGAAATATAGAAAAATAAAACACAACATAAAATTTTTTATTAATATTATGAAGAGCATATTAACTAAGATAATATTAATGTAGATAATATTAATATAGATAATAACATTAAGCTGTCATTTAATTTTTTTCTTATAAAGAGATTAGATTGACGTAGAAAAATATTTCTGTCCATCTGTCTCTTTTTACTTTCTGGTTAAGAAAAGAAATATCTTAATTGTAAAAGCTTAAATTAGTTAATAACGGAAAATAAAAGATGAGAAAATATTTGTATTTAAAGTTCTAAATATATTTTAACATAAATTTAAGAAATGAATAAGAAGAAATATAGATATAAGAAGAAAAATATTTTTAGCAAAATAATTTTGTTTTCAGTCAATCCATTTTATTAATTTAAACTAAATAAATTCTGTTAAAAATTTAGATTATACAATCTATTACGTTTGTATTTTACGTAAATAAAATCTTAATATTCTCTTTAAATATTAATGATGATTCTGAAACGCGAAAGTAAGATGTATCTGATGCAAATATAGATTTAATATAATTATAGGATAAAGGAAAATATATCGTACTTGAGTTTTTCTCTGTCTTGTGCATAAAGGGAAATAGGATAGACAACATTTGATATTCGAACGCGAGAGTATATTGGATAGATATATAGAGATAATTGGTGGATAATTTGTTCATGAATAAATAAAGACTCTACACGGTACCGGCATTAATTGGACGAGAACTGGTCGAGATCGAAACTAATTATTGAATTATACAAGAGAGATTTATCCCCGAGGACAAACTGAATGAGTTTGATCTTATGGAGAATATGGAGATATAGAGAATGATTTTTTCGAGATTGAACGAATGAAATTCTCTATGTACATAACTGATAATAATATATGTTTATATACGCTTCATTAATTTAACCAATTAAATACCAACTAGGACGTTACACTTTTTAAATATAATTTATGTATGTTTTTTTACTTATATCATTTTCAAAATAAATCTTGAAAGATTTTTATTTCGTTGAATTTGCTTAAAATAACTGAAGATCGAATAAAAAATTCAAGAATTAGAATTAACGAGGAGAACGATCGATCGTCCGACATTGAGTTTCGAGGACCGCCACTTATACTTGTACTGGAACGGACATTGGTAGTATCTCGAGTTTTCATCATCGCATAATTAAGTCGATACCCTCGGCCGCCTCTTCCACTCAGCTTTCGAGGATCTTTTCGAGAATCTCGCTTTACTTCCTGCGCGCTTACCGGAGAGAGCGCGAGCGAGCGCCTGACGTCGTTCATTAGTTCGAGTGATTTAGTGCACTTTCCTGCGGATGCTCTTAGAAAATGCAGCTACGGTCGCGCCCGACAGTGATATACCGTTGCCGAGACACATTTATGATATCAATCGAGGATAAAACTCTTTAATTTGAAAAACGTCGTTTTTACGTTCACTTTACGCTTTTTATCATTTTTATATGTCACATTTTTCATAACTATTATAACTGTTATAGTTTTTATCATTATATAATTAGCAACAAAATTATGAAATCAGCATTGTAGTATATATATTTTCTTTTATCATTTGGAACATATTTTATTGTACTGATTGTGAGATAGATATGACCAATCGATATTCGGAACTAAACAAAAGATCACATAAAAAATTGAGTTTGATGAATTATCTTTAAATGGACTGAAAAGCTCTGAAAATTCTTTTATCGGCAGCAATTTGTAGACCAGCAACGGCAAGTTGTTCCACATTAGGAAAACAGAGCGTATCATTTTGCGGCAACAAACGTAACTTCCGTTGAGAGAAACAATTCGTGCTTTTTGCTGTGGTCGCTCCTCTATCGAAGGGTCGAGGACGTTCTCGAAGGGCCGAGAAGAGGATCGATCACGGGGACGGGGGATCTCTCAGAGAAAGATAACGCTCTCCTTACCGGCGTAGTTCCCGAGATATCCACGGTCGTTGAAGAGCCGGGTAGCTTAAACGAATTTGAATGACGAACAGGACAATTCGATCCGTTCGGATAATACGTCCTTTGCTACTTCCACTTCGACAAGTTTGCCATGGGCACTGATCCCGCTCCTTCCCTTTACCGACATTCCCCCGGTATCTGCTGGGACTGACAGTACCGTATCGCTTCGTGGATAAGCACCCCCGTCGCCTCCTCCGGCGTTTTTGCCGTTGGGAAAGCTGCGGTGGATAAAGGGATTCACCAGAGGTGATAGGGGTTGTAGGTAATGGCGTCGCATGGTTGATCCGCGCCTCGTGGACGTGGTAATTTCGGACTGTTTGTTTTTTTCCGAACAAAACAGAAAGATAATATTATGGGATCAAAATATAAACGATTCCAAGCGCGAGTTTAAAAAACTTATAATTTGCAAACCGTTCTTTAAAGTTATCTATATGTTAGATACTTAATTTGTGTGTGTGCGTGTGTGTGTAAAATAAATTTTACAAATTAAGAAATACATTAAACTGGCTGATTATCTATTGCTGTTGCTATATTTATTTATTTTTTAAGTATATTTTTGTTCCCCCCCCTAGTGATGGATTCAAGACAAGACAAGACAAGAATCGGACATACTTGCCTTGTCTTGATTTTTCAAAATCGAGAATTATTATGTCTTGATCTTGACAATTAATATCTTGTCTTGATTCTTGATTCTTACAAGATTCTTGCAAGATTCTTGATACTTTTATAATATCTATAAATATTCATTTACAACATTCCAATTTTATTATTTTTGAAAATTTTTATAAAAATTATCGACAAAAATATATTTTTGCGAAAAAAATGTTTACTAAATACACAGAAAAGAAAAAATAAAAAATTTTACAAAGTGTTATTAAAACATAAAATTATATTACTGATAAGAGTAGATATGAATATCAAATATTAAGAGACATTAAGGTATTGTCTTGCGTTAAATATTATTATAATTTTACACAAACATTTTTATAAAACATTTATGTTTTATTAAAATTTACGGTTTAAGTATTAGGCTTTATTAAGATTTAATTATTATAATTTCTTTTTTTTCAGATTTTGGTATTATTTGGTATTATGTATAAAGCAATATATTTTTTTATATATTCCTTTACATTATTATTATTTGAATATTAAAGATTTCCTATATTCAAAATAAGAAGAGACTTCGGTTTTCAATGAAACTAAAAAGTTTATTGCTTTTTTTACCAATTTCAATTTTGCATTTAATTATTTAAAATTGAGAATGGACGGGGGGATCTCAGCATGATTATAGTATAGTGTTAAATAACCTATATACATATATATAATATAATTGTAATTTCAGTTGTCAAGAATCAAGAATCTTGATTGATTTTTCTTATCTTGTCTTGATCTTGAAGTATAAATCTTGTCTTGTCTTGATTTTATCAAGCACAAGAAATTTGTGTTCTTGTCTTGAAAAATCAAGACAATTAGACAAGACAAGACAAGATCTTGAAACTCTTGTCTTGTCGTCCATCACTATTTGTTCCTTAATTATGATTATGATTTGCTCATATTTTAATTGTGATTTCGATTTGCTCATACTTTGACAATGAGCTTAATGATTGCATAACGAGTTCTGTTATAGATTGATATCTTGATTGCATTTATAATAGATTACCAAAATAAGATAACAAAATAAGCTGATAAGAAACTGTGATGAGTTTTGCACTATTTTTTAAACTTACTTTCAGAGTTATAGTCTACTTACTTTTACAGTTTACGGAGTGTGTTATGTAAGTGTCTAGCTTGTATATCCCAAGATGTATTCGGCAGAGAAGAAATGTTATAAAAGAAAGTTTTTTAATTTTCTAAAGATGTTATGTGATCGACATTTTGTTTGTTCTAAGTGTGTTTTTCATACTATCTCTTATTTTTATTACTTCTTAAAATACGCAACTGACTCACTTTGCTAAGATATTAAATATATGAAAAGCATATTCAACATGTAGGCCGCATATTAGGTCAAAGATAGCTCTATATTTTTTATATTATGTTTTTTATTATTAAGAATAGGTCTGGCTTTTGGATTATTGAAATAATTTATCTTAAATTATTGCATATCAAAATAAATCATTAATGGCGTGCTATCAAACACAATTCTCTCCAAATTAACACAAACTGCCAAAACAATCTCTATCTTGCTAACGTATCTCGCTGCACAAAACTCATCGTGAAATCAGCATCCATCAGACTCACTGCTGCCGTTGAGTATCCCCAAACTATAACTCTGTATCACTCCTGTTTACACGGCAAACTAAACGAAATATACACAGACTTATCTAAACAAAATGAAATTCCAGAGCGAATTCGAACTTTGGAAATTCAAGCAAATAAAGATTTGTGAATACAGGAATTAAAAAAACAAGTAAGAGAT